>VMKM01003761.1:0-29350 GCA_008360985.2 Macquaria ambigua | reverse complement strand
ACACACACACACACACACACACACACACAGACTAACGCACAGAGTGTGCAGCAGTGGTAAATTATTGTACCGCTATGTTTCTTTGTTCACACCACGAAATGAAGAGCAGTAAACAAACTGACACAAATAATTTATTTACTTTTTGACCAACACTAGTCAATAGGGATGCTCCGATTGATTGGGACTGACAGACGCGCACACACACACACACACACACACACACACACACACACACTAGTCAATAGTCTCTCACATATTTATTTATATATTTGTGATGTTGTTTGATTCCCTGAAATTAGAGCTGAAACAACTTGTGAACGAACTGATTTGTCAATCAACAGAAGGTGATTGGACTGTGTTGATAATCAATGAACTGTTTGAGCCTTGAGTGTTGTGGTGTGACATCTTGTAACAGTAAAGTGACAGTACTTATCATTGTTTCTGGTCAGTGGGGTCTATATGTAATGGTGAACACCACTTTTTTAATTGATTTTTTTTTAAATTCTTGTTTCAAAACTTTCTGGCACAACTTTAATTTCATTGTGCAGCCCTGTGTTGTAGAATGACTAATAAAAAATCTACCTATGTAGGCCTATCTATGTACCTTAAAAATTACACTTTAATTTAAAAAACACTGGAGAAAGCTGATTTCTATAGAAACCAGGTTAAAATGTTCTTAGTGCACTTGCAGATTTTTTCCGTCTCAATTATGTGTAAAAAAAAAAACAATTTCTTTTTGCAGTGTAGTTACATTGATATTTTAATAAACTAATTAAAGCTGGATTATGACCATTAAAAATACAAACACATTATTTTAATTGGTACTGGTAATCATTTGTCATTTAATTCACCCACATTAAACACATTTTCAAACTGTACAATATAAATTACCATTTTGTGGTTCTAATTATAAGGTACGACTGATGTCTTTTAAGTCTAATAACTGGTTTCGCAACCATCAATCAACATTATGAACCCCACCCAACACGCTGCATCAGATCTGAACAATGCAGCTGAGCCAAATGTTTCTTCCACCTGAAGCTCGCATCAATTAGCTCCTTGAAAAAGTTTCCTTTTTTTCTGTTTCGGAGTGACATCAGCTGTCCTCCCCGCCCTTGCCGCTCATTCATCTTTCTTTCTCTGCACACCCTCCAGCTTTTTCAATCACTCCTCTTTCTCTCTCTGTGATTAACTTCACTTAGCACATCTAATGCCTCCAAACTGGAGCCTGAGGGGATACAAGACAACACATGCACATACACTCACATGCAAACACAAATACACACTAATAAGAGCTCTCACGTTCAGTCCAAATCTTGACAAAACAAACAAACAAAAACAATAAAGAGAGGACAGAGCTGCTGCTCTCCGACATATTGCGTCTGTTCCCCTCTCTGCTGGCACTAATGAGACTGTTAATACAGTTTCCCCCTGCAGCGCTCTCTCTGTCTGCGCTGCACAAAGCTTCATCTGTTCCTATCTGCATGCACACATGAGGACATAAAGTGCGTGTTGTTCAGGATTATCTGAGACTGCATCAGTGCTCATGTACTAGAAAATTAGCTTAAAGTACATTCATTTATATGCAAACTGTAAGGTGGCATGCAAAAACAAAAGGCATTAAAGAAGAGTCTTAAAATGAACGTGTATTTACTTATGCCAGCATCTAATTCTGAAACACATGCAATTTATAAAATCAAAACCAATTACTGAAAATTGGCATCAAATGTTTCATTCTAATGCTTGATTACTTGCTATTATTCTTTTACTTACTTACTTACTTTTTTGTTCTGATATCTCTTAATCTAAATCAGGAAACTTTAACTTAGACTTAATTTTATTCGGGTGAAGTTAATTTGTTTTATCAAAAAGAGAGGGTTAAACCATGTTGATATACCTATATCAAGGTATCAAAAAAAAAGGTATTATGTTGGCATCATCCTATTGGCACTGATTGATACCCAGCCATTTAACAAGCACCTACTGCATTACACTGCTGTGCAGAGGATTTCTACTTTCCCTGTTAGCATGTTCACACCTGAAACTAAAAAGTGCAGGTGTCATTAAATGAGAGGCGATTGGTCCAACACTCTTAACTTTTCCTCTTCACACTTACAGTTCTCATATTGTATGCAAACTGCTTCTTCAGGTTCGGACTGAATTGTCAGGCTTTTTCATGCAACATGCACCATGCACAGAAACACAGGCCCCGACATTAACTCCTGGCGTCCATGTGATTGTTGTGATAACAAGCCAAGAGGTGCTTAGAGGAAGCAGATCCCGTAACAAGAGCAGGTGTCAGGCTGCTGTAAATTCATAACTGCTCTCCATGGATCATTTGCTCCTCTGCTCAGTAACTAGAAATGTTCCCAATCAGCTTCTTGTTGTTATCATCACTCTCACTGAGGAACAGATTTACAGATATCATTGACGTTGACTGAAGCTTGAACATTTAACAGTCTGAACATGAACAGTCTGATTGTCTGAAGATCAGTATCACTTCTGTCTCAGAGCAGTCCAGGACAAAAAATGGAAACAACTCCAAAACTTTCCTTTTTATATATTTCATATGAACATATGTATAGGGAGGGCCCACTCTCTCTATGCCGCCCCCCCCCAACTTTCTTCTCTGGGTTTGAACATTGTTAGAAACATTTGGGATAATGTAAGTACACAACTCAACAAATTATATAGCATAGGTCTAGTCATTTTTAGACATTTTAATGCATAAATGTTACATATTATACCTTTAAGACAGACTTGAAAAGTTATATCATATTAATGTTTGTGTGTATTTTCAGGTTGTTTTCAATCTGAATAAAAGATGCTACTTTCCACTTTAAAGGTGGTTTAGGGTCAGAAAAGGCCAAAGAGTCTGCCCACACCCAAAACACACACACACACACACACACACACACACACACACAACTAAGCAGACATACACAAACGCACACACAGACACACACATACACACACACAGACACACACATACACACACCTTTCCTTGCTTACAGTAGGTCTTCCTGTAGTTGTGGCGCCTGGCCGAACACAAACACAGAGCAACAATACAGGACTGGCTAATCTGTGATCCTGAGGAACATAGAGTTCTGGAAACACAGCCAAACACCCACACACACACACACACACACACACACACACACACACACACACACATGGCCGAACAAACAGCTATCCCAGACAGGGGCCCCGACTTCGGCTCAATCAGGGGAAGAACGATGCAGGAGATTGCTGATGATTCTGATAGTCCATGAAAGAGAGGCGCGCACACACACACACACACACACACACACACACACACACTCTGGCACAAACAAACAAACCCGCCCACGCCACGCTGATGGTCGGGATAGACTGGCTGATTGAAAGAGGCACAGATGGGTGAGAGCTACAGGCAGTGCAGAGAGAGAGAGAGAGAGAGAGAGACCACAGGTGGTGTGAGGGAGGTCAGCTGACCAGACCGGGACCCTCCATCAGAATACCAAACAAGCTGCATGGCTGAGATTTAAACAGGCAGTCAGACAAATTGTGGGGGAATTAAAGTAGAAACCTCTTGCTTTCCTCTAGTGGTATCCAGCGGTATCCAGCCATGCAGATAGTTTTGGTTTTTATTTGTCCAGGTTTTGAGATCTGCCTCCAACCCAAAACAATGGAGGTGAATAGAAGTCTGTTTGGGGTCCTCACTGCATTGAAAAATGACATTTAAAAAGTTTCTTTTCAGAAACAATTTACCAGTTACTATGCATAATTTGAAACCTTACTGGCATCGGTTCTTATTGGAAATACTTTCTACGTTAACTGAGAGACCCAGTTAAAGCTTTATTTTATGCTCTATTTTGTATCATGTTTTTATTATCTTTCTTCAGTATCTCATTATTTTTTACATGTACTCAGGTCTCCCTTCAAAATAAGACTTACCTGATTAAATAAAGGTTATGTATACAGGCTACTGATGACGTAGTTCCTGTGGACTCTGATCTTTGGTGGGCTATCATGATTGCTAATAAAGTTTTAAATGTCATATCTCGAGGTTTTTGGGCACTGTAATCTAACTTCCATTCACCTCCATTGTACTGGAATGGAGGCAGAAATCTCAAAACCTAAGCTGAAAAGAAAATACTATCTGCATGGATAGATACCACTGAGCCTTTAAACAGGCAAGGAGACAAGACCAAAATAAATCAATTAAACAGATATAACATATATACTGTAGCTTTTATGTAAGAGCACATAGGAACCATGTCCAGCTTCACTCAAAGTTTCATCAGAATAGGCCTCTGCGTTATGACCACAAGAGAATAATTTAATTATTCACATTAATAGATAACAAATGCCAACAAGAGGAAGCTTCAACATTATCACTTCAATCACAAGTATGCATCTCTACAGCAGGCTTTGAACTATTTAACATTAAATATTTCCAAATTTAGAAGTTGGCAAGCAATATGGAAAAAAATATAACTGTCAGTATTATAAATATTTGACATTTTTATTACGTTTAACATGTTAACTCATGTTTATCCCATTTAGTCACATTTTACACAAAAAAAGTGTTTAAGAACTGAGCTGTCAAAGATTAATTTATTATTCATTAAGATATTTTTGAGGCCTGAGATCTCACTGTGAGAATTTTGTCACAATATTAGAGATGACTCAGGTGTTAGTTTCATATTCACATTCAGAACAAAAGGTGAGGAGAGCTGGAAGTGCATAAGTCAGTGGTTTTAGGGGACAGCTAGAACGCACCTGTGGGTTGATGATGTTTTCTGTTTATTGCCCGGCTCTAATCAATAGTATTTTGGGGAAACTTTGGCTTTCGGTTAATCTGTCCATTTTGATGCCAGTTCTTCAGCAACTGGAGTGCTGAACAGCGGTAAAAATACCAGGAGGTTTTAAAACAAACTTCTCTGGGCATTCTGTCTAGCGATAAAAGTTTTCTTTTAAAACTGACAGTACTTGTGTTTTTAAAGATGACAGTCTGTGTGATGACAGGGGTGAAAGAGGAGAGATGGAGAAAGCCGTCTTTCATCCATTTTCTTGTCCTGAAATGCAAACTGAAAAGGGGAATGACTAAGTGTAATCTGTAGAAAAGGATTACAGAGACTTAAAGAGGAAGGAATGCAAGTCTCGTACTGTTTTTCACTTTGTCACCACTCTCACTGAAGCCTCTCACATACCAGGTTACAGTCCAGTTTTCATTTTGCAACGCAGCCAAAGTGAAAACGTTTCAAATGAAAAGGTAAAAGATACAGCAGTTTATTTCGGTGTATGTCGACTAACTTCTATGCATATGTGTCGACATAAAAAACCCCACCAAGTTAGGACATTTTTCAAGTGTTTATAACGTGTTTTTTAGGCAGCAAAAAGTCTCATCTGAAGGTAGAAAACAAGGTCTGAGACTGTTACGTCTGTCTGGCTTTCAGCTCCTCTCAGCTCTGCTGTGTTTCTACTGCTTGTTAGAGTCAACAAATTCACTTTGGTGAGTGAAATTGTCTAAAATGGTTGAAAACGAGGCTGAGGGAGAAAGCTCTTAACACACAGGTGGGACAAACAGAAAGGAGGACTCTCTCTCTTTACACTTCCTTTCAGCACAGACTTTACATGACCAAGAATGAAAGTGGTAAAAACGGTAGTGCTGGTGAGATACTCAAGTATTCCTGAAGCACTCCTGGAAAGAGTCAGTTACCTCATGTACCCAAATCTAGTAGTTTTAAACCATCTGTAATAGCTACTTGTTATTTATTTGTTTCATTCTAAATAGCAGTTGAAGCAACAAAACAATTCAAACAAAAGGTCCACTTACTAGCTTTTGGCAAAGTTTGATCAGTTTGTTTTTTGATCCAGCACCTGTAGGGGTTTTTTGGATGTGCGTGCCATACACTCTGTTCCACTTGGCTAGCTTTTGCCAGAACTTTAAACTGTATCACTTTTATCAGTTTACTCTCCCTACACTCAAAAACTTGTAGAGTTTCAACACTGTTTATTCTAAATTGACCTGATACAGCACATTACATTAAAAAGGTCAGGTTAAAGGTTCCCTGTGGAGTTTTTGACCACTAGTAGCGCTATGGAGTGAGTTTTGTCAACACGTTCTCATCCCAGGTCATCAAATAGCGACGCTTTGTCACGCCCCCTCAGTGTCTCATACAGGCGCACAAGGTACCCTCTCGTTTGACACAAGACGCGAACCCTGGTCTCCTGGGTGAAAGTCCTGTGTCGCTCTTTATACTACGTCACCTGACGCAGATGGGTTTATGTTGAAAGCCTGGTGCATCTCATACAGACGCACACAGGCGACACCTGCTACCAGTTTCCCTCTATTCCACTGAATGACTGTTGGTAGCAGTTAACGTGCAAACAAGTGTAGCAAAGGCAGAGAAGAAGAAGAGTGCTAGCTAACAAACGCTGATGTAAACAATGCAGCATTCAAAGTTGTTTAAAAATGCAACTGTTTTATGAAGAAGGAACTGCATTCAACACATTTGTTAGAGCTCAAGGACAATGACTTTTGTTTGTTTACAAGAAAACTCCACAAAAAAAACTTGGACATTCACCAACTCACCACCCTGACCTCCACATCCGTACTTTCTGCTTTGCCAAATAAAGGACACTTACTTCCTGCGCTGGCACTGAACATTGGCAGTGGACCTAATTTGTGCGCTACAGAATCATCTAATGTGAATGTCTTTTAGCAACTTCTTCAAATGTATTCTCATAATATCAGACAGGTTGATCATCTTCATCTTCCGTTTTACAAAACAAAACAAGGCCAGTATTCCCTCAGATGTACATGGAATGCCAAAGTACACATTATCAAGAGCTTGCTATCTTTTGAATTGACTTGACTTGACTTGACTTGACTTGACTTGACTTGACTTGACTTGGAGGAGCTTTCATGGTCAACCTGAAGGTGAAAGAGGGGGAGTCTGGGAGGACCTGGAGCTCAGCCAGGTGACACACAGCGGATTATGGAGCCTGGCCATTTTGGTAGCAGAGGAAGAGGAAGAAGGAGAGCTGGCGGACGGGAAATAGGAAATGGCAAGGAGACAGAGTTCTAAAGGAGGGAGAGAGAGGAACATTGGCCTGGTCAAATGACCTCAAACATGGAGGAACGGGGGAGGCAAAGGGGCTGGGGGGGGGCAGCAACAACAAAGTGAGCAGGCAGGGACAAACAGCACAGCTGTCAGTCGAGGATAAATATGAGAGAATGTGATATGAGCAAAAAGACACAGAAGAAGAAAAAAACAAAGACGGAAAGCATGAGGTTGAAGAAAGGAGGAGGAGGAGGAGGAGGAGGAAGAGTGGGCGGGTGAGAATGAATGAGATAAAAATAACAATGGAAAGATGCAGAGGAGGTTTCCCAGACCTCCTCCTCTCCTCTCCTGCTGTTTCCCCTCACTGTGCAGGGGCCTGAGGACTTTATGTACAGCTGACCAGGGGCCCCCGGACTCTACAGTTTACCACCAGTTTGTTTAATATCAGGACGTACAGTTTGATTGTACACATGAAGGCCACTTCTCACTCACTGAAGACACTTTCTCTGCCACTCTGATTCTTGGAAACTAGGAGAAATTAAAAAATACATTTCTTGTGTCTTTACCACAATCCTATATTGCTACATCAATATTTTTGATGTGTTTTTTTTCATTTTACTGCTGGTTTTAGAAAGCCAAGTGTCTGAATATTTCTTTTATTGGGCTCATTATGAAAGAAAAACCCCCAAAATTCTGAAATGTATCTTTTTATTTGTGATTATTGCAAACCTAGGATAAAATTGAATAATAAATATCAAAAATACAAAGACTTTCTTTTCTCTCTTTTGCTTTTGTAACATTTTTCTTCAATTTTCCTCTATTGTTTTGAGCATTTTCTGAGCTGTAAATGTTGCAAGAGGCTAAACAAGTACTTAATACAGTCAGCGTCACATTCTGGGAGCAGGAGGACATCAAATCAAGGTAAAAATCAGTGTATACACATCTGCTCCTTTTTTATTTTTCAGTGAAAAAATAAAACAATAAGCCTCATCCAATAAGCAGGCAGTGTCACGCGGTACAGTGCTGAATTATGACAGAAAAATCCCACAAACATTCCTCTGCCTCCTATTGCTGAAAGTGGCGATCACTGAAAATCACTTAGCCTTTAAATTCTGTATTATTCCCCTGTTCTCCACTCTGAGCTCTTTAAGTGCTCTCAGCGGTGGTGTGTTAAATAGCTGTTGGCCTGAAACCTCATTCTTAATCTACACAAACCTCTAAAGTATAAAGTCCACCACTGTTCACAAGCAGCAGCAGGCTCAGTTCAAACTTAAAGTCACTCTTATACCCATTTGAACGGCCCTGCTGTGCATCCTCCTCAAAGAACTAATCACAATAAACCACAAAACTACCCACACAGCTGGGAAACTTCTGTATCTCTATCACTTAAAGTCTCTCCGGTAAATCTTTTACTCGCTCTACGCCCTTTAATCTCGTTTTTGTTCAGTAGTTATTGTCTCCCTGCGTTTCTGTCTTCATCTTCCTCTCACTTGTTTACACTCAGTACAACTCTTGAATAAGAGCTTTAAACCCAAACACAAACAGCAGAGCCTCAAAGCACAAAGACGGATTCTTAACCGCAGAGGGACTCATTCAAAACTGACAAACAGACAGAAGTGGCTTTTAGTGTTGCTTCCGATTTACAGCTGCTGCGTGTTTCATCAGATTTGAGCTGAAAATGAACTATGAGTGCAAAAAAAGACGACTAACTCAATCAGAACATGGATATCACATTTTCTTTAGCTGAATCGGAGTTAATAATTTGTGTTTTTTAGGGAAAGTAATAAACTCTCTGTCACAAAGTTCAGTGCAGGTCTGGGAATCATCACAGGAAGTGAAGAAGTGTTTCTTGTAAGTTATCAAACCAAAAGTAAAACATCAGTGTTGTTCAAGGTTCAGTTTCCAGCTTTGTCATGTAGAAGTGAAACAGTTTTCCCAAAATGATCCAGGACGATAGTTTTGGGGAAATTCCCTGTCTAATACAGCCCCTAAACCAACAGATTACTCACTTGACAGAGAAAACTCAGCATGAGAAACAGCATTGCTGAACATTTTGTCTATTGTGAACATTATTCCATGACAGACTATTAAAGATGTCAGCTTTTCATTCTTCTGATTTCCAGTTAAATATAATAACGTAGCAATTTACATGTATTAATTGCTTTGTATTGCCAATGTGTGAACAGATTATAACGTAACTTTAAGATTGAGACCTTTCCCGACTTTCTTGGTTGTCTGTGGACTGATTTCTATGTAAAGGACTTGGGACGGTTTTGCCGGGAAAATACAGAGTATGTGACGTTTATGCGCGCTCCCGAGTGCCTTGCCTCTCTTCAGCTCCCCTACAGCGCCAACATTGTGCAACACTAGCTAACGTTAGCTTAGAAATGGAGTCCGCAAATGTCAACAAACGACCAGCACCCACCACAACAGAGTGTCCAACACAAAGTCCAGGTAGCTTGCTTGCTAACGCAGACAAATTTCTAGCTAGCTAACGTAGCAAAATACTGTCTTGAGCGGATAACGTCAGCTAATTCATCCAGACTCACGAGTAACAGGATGCTGACTGCAGTTCACTTAACGGCCATCGGGGTCATTCATAACAAGGACACATAGAACCTTTAAAGATGTTTCCTCCCTATGCTGATAAAAAAATGTAATTTGGGTGGCATTACGTTTCTCTCAACGTATTTGCTGTTGCAAATTAATAGAGTATAAATGTAAGTATATATGCAAAGTAATTAGCAGTATAGAAATGTAATTTCTAAGAGATTCAGAGGGTTATTCAGACTTGGGACTTGAACCTTGGACTCAAGTCAGACTTGACAATTGACTCTCTAAAGACTTGACCTTAGACTTAAAAGCGAAACCACTAAAGTCTAAAGTTTTGACTTGGTCTCAGACACATTAACGCAGCTTTCAAAGCAAACATGTCATTTTAACAGCAACTGGACCTGAAAGACTTGCAACTGACTTGTAAAATGATTAGTGCTTAAATGATTTATCAATTAGTCGACTGATAGAAAATGATGCTATTTAGATAATCAATTAATAGTCATGAATCAAGCAAAAATGCCAACAATTCTCTGCTTCAAGCTTATGAGGACTTGTTAGTTTTCTCGGTTTTGAATAATTGTAATTTTGGAGTTTTGGACTGTTGGTCAATGTCACCTTGGGCTCTGGGGAATTGACTAACTTAGGTAAATTAATCAAAAAAATGATCAATACATGAATCATTGATGAAATTAATTGTTGGCTGCAGCCCTAAAAATAACAATTAAGATTTGCTTTTTAAGGCTTGAAACTTGACTTGGACTTGCGTGATTGACTTGAGACTTGAATTGGACTTGGCCTCCAAAAGATTTAAAAACAAAGAAAATGACAAAGAAAGATATTATGAGCATATCTAATGCTGAATGTAAAATATGAATCCACAGAACCTCAAAAGTGTACTAAAGCACAGTACTTGAGTTAATTTACTTAAATGCTTCCCATCTCTGGAAACAAAAATAACTTTTTTTCTGTCTACAAGAGGCAGTAAATCCACTCATAGACACTCGGGCTTCACTCTCTCTGTCTCTCCTTGCATTCCTGTGTCTTTCGGAGGGCAGGTTGAGTGTCTGCTGTAAGTGGCGTGATGTTTGGGTAGTGTTTGGAGGCCGGGTTTGGCCCAGGGTTAGCACACAAAAGAGGCATGACGGCGCCGTGCCAACCAGGCCTAGGCTCGCTGCAGAGCGGTGCGATGATGTGAACTGCTGAGCTGACAGGCCTGAACAGTCTGACACAATCCCAGAGCTGCTGCTTCTGCTGTCTACTAGTCTGTCTTTATCTTCCTTATTGATTCATGTTCATCTATATCACCTCTACGTCCAGTTGATTATCGCTCTGTCTTGTTTAACAACTTTCTGTCCTCCCCTTTTGTTCGCTCTGGCTTGTTTTTGGCAACTTGTTCTCCTCCCCCTCCCTCCCCTCTCCTCTCATGAGTTAGCGCAATAGAGTGGGACACAAAGATGCAGCAGCAGCCCATAATAAGGAGCAGCAAACAAAAGAATAGTGTGAGATATAGAGTGTTTAGTAGACACTTTAAACCAAAAGATCAATTAAGTGCTTCAAACTCTTCTTGCACCACGAACACATCATACATAAAAAGAGGCAGCTCCATTAGGATCAGTGTTTTATGACTTTTGGCAGCAATCCAACAAAGTCTTTGCATAATTTGTGAAAAATCTGAAATATATTTTGGGCCCATTGAGAATAATAGGAAATCATGAGGACTGCTCTTTAAAAAAGACCCACAGCCTCTATTGGTTTAAATTGCCTTTTTAATATCTTTTACAGTTTTAGAGAAATCACATTTTACATTTTATGTCTGTTCAGACAATTTAACATTGGTGTGTACCGAGAGGTCAAAGCAACGAAATGCAAACTCTCTCTCTCAAATTCTGCTACTTTTTTTTTTTTTGCAAAACCAGAGAAAGGTTGAGCATGAAAGTTCATTCTTGACCTTGGGAACAGTAGTTTCAACTGCATCTCACAGTCTTCCTCAGCAGATGGACACTGCTTTTACATCTTTGTGCCCAAATTTCACTGCCTGGCCTGAATCCACTCCCCCTTACGTAAACAGTGAGAAGCAGCCAGTCGCAGTGTTGCATGAATTGCATTCAAGGCAACTTTATTTACATAACACTTTTAATACAGAGGGTAAATTCAAAGTAGTAAATTCACTGACGAAGCAGAGGGATATGGCGTCACCTTGTGTAACATTTACAATGCAGATCACTGACATTAAGTCTGACAGTATGAGTCATTTAGTGCTGCTAGTCCACACATGCCAAATGAAATTATATTGGTGGGATGTCTAAGCTTAAATCTGATCCAAATCTTCGTTTTCTTATAGATTTTAGTGCAAACTGCAAATATCTCCTAGGACTGAAAATAACACCACATATATGAAAAGTTATCTCCTAAATCAGCTTTTTAAGATGCATATTTGTATTGACATGAAACTAAAACTAAATAGGAAAAAAGGTTAGATGAGAATGTATAGCTGTTAGTTCCTATTTTTCAGATCCCAAATTCATACAGTCACATTTTTCTTTTGCCAAAATATACTGTTACACCCCCCACCGGCTATGACAATGGCGAGAGGTCTTAAAAAGAGACAGAAAATACAAATGGATCAATCTCTCCACAGTCATGTAATGTATATCTGCCTGGCAGCTGCCCTGGACTCTGACCTTTGAACATTGTTTCCAGTGGAATCGCACGTTGAAAGAAGTGAGTGGGGTTCACAGGCCCTCGACTTATTTCTGGTATCAGTCAGCCACATGTAAAAATAAAAGCTATTTAATGTAGTCCCTGCTGGAAAAGTAACGTGAGAAACACTGTTGATGTGTTACCGTGTCAAACTGGGGTAAAGGCTGTAACAGACCACAACAAACACTGGATCTCTGGAGTGTTTACTGGAGTTTAGACTGATCAGAAACTGGATGTCAGCCAGCAGCCTCTGATATGATGAATGTGACGTAGTTTGACTGATTCCAAATTTATTGTATAACTTGTCAGATCTCTTAGCTTCATCTGGTCTCAATTCATCACTTGAGATCCTTAAACTTTCTACTTTAAAACTCTCTTTTAAATTGGTTATTACATTTAGCTTCGACCAGCAGTACTTCGTCTGTAGTTGTGTGTACATGCAAAGTGTGTTGTTATCCTTTGTTTTACCTTCCAAACAATATGCTGACACTGGAGACCTAAATCCTGTCTGATCACTCGCCTGGTTGCTGGTACTGTCACATCAACATATATCTCAGAAAATAAGCTATTAGCTAAAATATTACCCTAACAAAATTACATTGATAGTTCAACATTGTGCATTAGAAATGATCATTTCAGGGAAACATGCCTTCACAAAAAGTTGCAAATACTGCCGCTACTGCTCCCATTGTGTCGCGTTTCAAAACTGGTTGCTATAACAAACTCCAGGAGTGTAAAGTACCTTTAAGGTGTGGTTACTGTACAGGCAGATGGGACCCAGACCCATGGCACTGCTACTGAACAGCCACACACACACACACACCTTTACCCTTTACAACCCTGAATGTTACTACTTCCTGCTTTGGCGCTGAAGGTTCTGGCCTCGTGTTTACTGAAACACATTGACGTTCATGATGTGTCTGATGATACAGTCTTTCAAATAACAGCTGGTGGGTGGGATAGTGATGATGTTTATAACCATTGAAGATTGGGCTGGATGGCGATGGCTGCTACTGTATTTTATTCAAGCATATCAGGTGTTTTACACATTTGTACCAAACACTCAGTGTCCACTTTATTAAGTACACCTGTATGTATCCAATGCAATCCAATACAACAGCTCTGCCATGGATTGTACTTTTACGAAGCTGATTTATTTTTGTCTTTTCGTTTGTTGACACTGTCAGAAAGGTGATAATTCTACTTTATGTTTATTATTGAGGTCATGTTCTGGACTGCATTATACTAAAAAGCGTTAATATTTTGTCCAGCCCATTTACATACATGAGGGGGGGGGGGAATATTAGAAACACTTTTCAGAAACACTTAAGTTTACATTCACTGTTTCTCACCAAAATGCATTGTTTTATGTATCTTAAGCTCAAGTCTCAGTGTGTTCTGCTGTATGTAGAGCTAAAACAATTAGTCATCAACAATTCTGATAATCAATTAATCACTAAAGTCAAAGCCAAAATGCCAAAAATGTACTGGCTGCGGCTTCTTAAATATAGCTATTGGCTGGTTTTCTTCTTCTACGATAGTAAATTAAATATTTGTTTGGGACTATTGATCAGATAACGCAGTTCATTCGAAGACGTCATGGTGGGCTCTGGAAAGTTGCGACAGGTCCTTTTCACTATTCTCTTAACTTTTTATAGACCAAACAATTAACTGGTAATCCAAAAAAGTGCAGGTACAAAACGCAGGTAACCATAGCAACAATACCATAGCCTGTGCTACGTTGCTAGTTAAATCTCATTGGTGACACAAACCTGTAACTGTGGGTTAAACTAACTACAAAGTATTTTTTAGTTATTCATTGATTAGTCAATCTACATAAAATTATGGGGCAATAATTTTGATAATCTATTCATCATCATTCCGCAAGAATTCCCAATTTTTTCTACTTCCAGCATCTCAAATGTGAGGATTTGCTGGTTTTGCTTGGTCTTCTCTGATAGTAAACTGAATATGTTTGAATTTTACTTGGACAAAACAAGCTATTTAAAAGACTTGAACTCTGGTTTTAGGAGATTGTGACAGCTGTTTTCCACTGCTTTCTGATATTTTATCGACCCAAACAATTAAGATTTATCGATAATGAAAATAGTGCTTTTGGCACTTCTGGTGCTAAATTGTGCATTCTTACTTGCATAAAATATTTTAGTTTACATAGATTTGGGTTGACAGGAATTATTGACAAAACCAAAGTTGGTCTTTCTAACACCATGACCGTAAGTGGACAATCACATAAAGACATTCCCAGCGAGTTCATCCTCTTATATCAAAAGGTGCTATATTAATAAAACCAATCTGAATCTCAAATAAACACAGCACGTGTTTGCCAGGCAGCTGTCATGAATCATACAACTTATCAGAGCAATTAGGACTTCCAGGCAGCTGCAGCGACAATGTGCTACAAAGACAAACACACTGACAGAGGGAAAACACACAGCACATCAATGAGGAGACAAAAACTATAGTGAACTCTCTCACACACACACACACACACACACACACACACACACACACACACACACACACTCACAGATGCTTTTCATTTGCGGCCTGACAGAGACGCACTTGCAGGTCTTCTTCCCTAAAATGGCCGATAGATCTCCGGTGGAAGCACCAAGGTGTTGACGAGCCGCAGGAAATGCTCCATCTCCCTTTCTGTCTCTTAATGTCATTTTCTCTGTTTCTTTCTCTTTTTTCTCCCTTGCTTTCATCCCTGATGACAGAGAGTCCAGTGTCTCTGTCCTCTCGTCCTAATACCTGCTCTGTTCATGTTAAGGCCTGATCTGATAGCAATTGTTAGATGAGAGCTGGAGAGAAGAGCAGGGTGGACTGGACAGACAAGAAGGCGTCAGGCAAACTCTGCTGATTTAAATCAATTTTCTTCTCCTAGTGGTGTGAAAATAGAAGTAAAGATTATTCCTCTCTTATTTTACAGACAATTAAATGTCCCATTTGTTGTGTTCACTTAGGCTTTTTCCATGTCTCAGATTAAACATCTTTCTGTGATCTGATTGTAAAGAAAAAGCCAATCAAGCCAATCAAATTAAGGATTTTCCACAGATCAGATGTTAATTCTCTCTCTTTGACAGGCGTGATTAAGTAGCTGTTATGGCGGCACAAACTGGGACAAGCTGGAACCAGCAAAGCATTATTATGCAAGATTACAGGCCCATGACCTCATCACCACTGGTGAACAATTAACAACCAAAAAAGCAGGGCGGCACTTGCAGGAAGACACACTGACGACACAATGAAGAAGTTTCTCAAAAAGGGGAAACACACACATCAAATCTGTACAAATGTATAAATCACATGAGAGGCTAAATTATTAAGCAGTTTAAGTATTACACATATTCATTTTTTCAGGTGTCCTGTTGCAGAAAAACCCCAATTCTGGACCAAACATTATCTGGTGCATTTCATGAATGTTGCCAATTAAGTCACAAAATATGCAGCAGCAGTTTTTTGAGATCTAGCAGAAGTCCAAGTGGTGATTAATCAGCTGTAATCTCCTCCACAGGAAAGCAGATTTACTACAAGATAGCCTAGTTACTAGCAGTTCCTAGTACTGCAGCTACAAGATACCTGCAGTTCTAGATACCTGCAGTTCTAGATACCTGCAGTTCTAGAAATTCTGTCTGATATCTACTCTGATAAGGTATTAACTGATTAGTGATTGTCCCATAGATGCCTGGCTTCTCTGAAATGAGGTTAGAGATAAAGAACTTAGATTCTCTCCTGAAAGTGCAGCTTTATTGGAACATATACATGTACTGTCTAGCTCTGACCTCCTCAAAACTCTATGTAGACATTTCTGTTATTATTATTTTTATACTTAGATGCAAGGCTACTGCTTTGGTGCTATTTTAACTGTCTGCTACGCATCCTCTCTGCAGAAGTAAAGTGTCTTCTGTGGCTCTGTGAAAGTTTGCAGGAAGCTGAAGCTTCATGTTGAGAAACCACAGCTTCCATAAAAAAAAGAAAGATCACTTAAGTGTTGTAGTCTGCCCCTGAGCCACTGCTGAGCTACATGCACAAAACATAATCAGCAAAAGCTAATGTAATGTGTGTGTGTGAAGCCGATGGAAAGAGATACTTCAGAAGTGGCTTTGTTTGCATATAAATCTTATTTATTCTTAAATACAAAAGTAAATATATTAAAATATATATACATTGGTTAGATTCTGCATAGGTTTTCACTAACAAGAAACTAGTTTAAAGTTCTTTACGGTTGCATGAAATTTAAAAAATATCCAAAATCGGAATGAAATCTGGTTTATCACAGTGACAACCTGAACTAAATCTGGTTAAACCCACTGACAACCTGTTGCAAACACAGTCTCCTGTCAACTACAGGCTAAATCAAATCACCCACTTACCTTCCATGAGTCTAATCACAACCAGCGTGCCCACCGCTGCATTAAAAACACATTAACATTGTCACAAAGCTCTCTTATAAACACCGCACGAAGCCATTGGCTGTGACTGTGATTTATTATAACAGCCAGCCACTATCAGAGCAGAAATCCAGGCCAAGTCACATGAAGCGCTGCTGCAGCAACAGGTCTCCCTCTGTGTCCCAGTAGCCAACTGTCAGCCTATTTCTAACTAAATAAACACAGGCTCTATTTAATGAACTCAGAACCAACGGGAAATTAAAAGCAGAGAAAGAATAAAACAAATGTCTTACCTCTTTTTCTCCTTGTCGGCCGTCATGTTTTCCTCTTGTGCACGATAATGTTGTAATTCCCCGGCAAGTCCAACTTTAGAGTCAAAAGAAGTTAAAAAAAAAGAAAAAAGTAAAGGTATTACATCGAAGTGCGCAGGTCAGGAGGAGCTCTCTGACAGATCATGCCATTAAACCTGTGGACTGCTGGTTAGTCCGTGAAACCAGGCTGACTGTGAGCGTCCAGGCTGGAGGGAGGGGAGGGAGGGGGGGGGTCGGGGCCGTACAGTCTCAGATCACTGCCGAGGATTGTACAGCCTCTCACCCGCACAAGCGCTCCACACAGGCTGGGGGCTGAACGCTGAACCGCTGCTGCTGCTGACAGAAGCCGCCCGCAGGTCCGCTTGTCAAAACTTTTTCTCGCTTGCTGATCTGAAAACTCCCGAAGCTGCTCGGTCTCTGACCTGGAGCTCAGCTGGCACAGTGAAAGCCGCTGTCCCGGGAACTGCGCGGTGATTGGCTGGAAAGGCCGCCGGGAGCCGCCCCCCTAAACAGCCCCGCCCTCCCCTGTGTGCCGCTGTCCTACCTGTTAATGTCCCTGATCTGCAACAGGTGTGAGCTGTAAAGGCAGTCAGTGTGAAAATGCTTATAAGAAACTCATAATGAAGACATCATGAGTCAGTCTTCTGTTCCCTTGCAGGTAGCCTACAGGTATGCTTTAAAGGACTCCTCCACTGAAAATCGTCTTAAAATATCAAACACTCAAAACATACTTAAAGGAATATGAGCATTTCCAGAAATATGTGTATTCTCTTATGAGAGTGGGGTGAGAACATTGATACCACTGAGGAAAGGGAGAGGCTGTTTCCAAGCTTCCAAGTTTTTGTCTTCATCAGGCAAACGAAGACCTTGGCTGCGGTCGAATAGTAGGAAGGTTCCTAACTGAGTGAAATGACCTGGAAGTATAAGTTCACACTGCAGGCAAAAGTGGCCCAAATCTGAATTTTTTTCCTCTTATGTGACTCAGATCTGTTTGTTTTTTTTCACAACAGTGTGAACAGCACAAATCACATGGAATCTGATCTTTTCAATTCTGATTTGGGCCACTTTCATATGTGGTCCTAAATCAGATACAGGTCTGAACGATCATATCGGAATTCATGCGACTTTTACGTCACTCTAGATTGACATTCGTCACAATTCTGCACTGGCAGGAGTCACTCTGTGAATACAAACATTAATTAAATTAAATGATAAAACAATTGTCTCTCTTTTGCCTCCTCGTCCTCGTTATCATCTGCTCACAAATTTGCTGTCTTCCACTGCACATCAGATCATAAATGAAACCACAAACGCTGCCTTCAGTGGCCTCCATGTTTACTTCATACGACAGCATGCTGCATGTGACATCTTTGTTACTGTTCTTTTGCGTCTGCGGCTCAGTTCAGGGCCGTGACCAGTTCACACTGGAATCTGATGTTGGCCACATTTAAAAAATAATGTGAACAGCCAAACAAAAAAATCAGATCTGAGCAATAAATCTGAATTGAGCACTAAGGCTTGCAGTGTGAATGTAGTGGCAGCCATGATAAGAGCTTTTCGGATGCTCTAAATGCTAAGGAAAGGTGCTTCAGTGCTGTCTTAATCTATGCTAACAGCATTTACTAGCAGCTACAACATTCAGAGCCACCTTTCAAGCCTGCGGGGGTCTTATATTTGAGGCTCAAAATACACATATTTATTGTAGTATTCATCTGGTTAGATTTTATAATCTCAACAGTGTGACTCACTAAGGTCATCTCTGTATCATCTCTTATTGTGTTTTTATTGCAGTCTATGTACAGTAAATGCCAAGTGTTGCAGACATAGAAAGCCGGTTCATAGTATATCTCAACTCATCTATAGTCGACTGGTAGTTTAATTAAATGATGTGATTAAAACTCCCCCCTCATGACAGTTCATGGCAGACCAGATGTCAGCGTGCTGTTACCACTGCACCTGACCTTTCTCCAAAGATTTTGTCATCAGAGGACGATCAAAGTGCACCATTTGCACGTTTTCCTGGTAGTAGTTTACTGGCACTCTAACGCTACAGCTCTAAGTGTTTGTAAGGTTATATATCCATAGGGTAAAATTAAGAACAAAAGTAGATAGCACTAAAGCGACCCAACCTGCGTCATAGCTATTGTTGATGTGCTCACTGAGGCCTCCAAGCATTAAGTTTCCCACCAACATTGTGTTTAAGAGCGGGTCTCACCACATTTTTCTGAAACTCAGAGGTAGAAAACTGCTTCTGGCATTGAACACAGTCTTCCCCTGTCAACTTCTCAAAACATTTTAGATGGAAAAGATTACTGAAGTATCCAGTTTCTATACAGATAACTCCTCCTTGGTGGAGGCATGAACTCCCTGGGTTCTTTCTAGTTTAAAGCAAATTTTCATGCTGTATGGTAATGTCATATATTTTTTTTCCATATGTTTTTGTTTAGTGCTTGTTGAGGTCATATTTTTTGCTTTAATGACACCATTGGTGTTTAGGTTTAACTGTGCAGTTCTGTCTACCACCGGCTACGATCTCCCGGGAAAATGAAGGCTCGATTTACGGCCACAAAGGAAGTGCGTCAACCACTGCGCAACCAAAACAGGAAGAGGATAGCGCTTTTGTTTTCCCTGGTAGCTATTGGTAGTAACTGTGGAAACTCTACCCAGCAAAAGAAAAACAGCCCCGTTGACGGAGGAGGCAAAGAAGGCGAAGAGAGAGAGTGATAAAAACCTCGGACGGGCATTCACACGATGAAGAGAGCTGCAGGACTTGAGAAGGCTCCAACCCGACATTCAGTTAGCATTCTTTCTACTCCAACAGTAAGTAACAAAACCTGCTTACTTATTAATACTACCTCGTGTTTTACTCTGCCTTTATCACAGCACTGAGATTGGGGTTTCTAGTTCAAATTGGGATTCTTACGGTTGTGTCTTGCTTTGGACAGCAGCCAGGCTGCTAGCAGTAGCCATGTTGTCGGTTGTCTTTGTGACAGCGGCGCCAACAATGACACCACTTGGAGATGCTAGTGGGGGAAAAGTTGATACGTTGTCTGTTTCCACTTTAAACTGAGTATAACGTCAGAATGTAAAGCACTACATTCAACATACCATGATTTACTTTGAAACACCAACAAGGAGGAGGAGAAGGGTTAGACAGGAGCTTCAGATGTAAAAGTTGAAATAGAAATGATACACCAAGCAAACAGAAATTCTTTTCTGACATCATGATATTTAATTTGTTTCAAAAATTAAAATACACCTTCACATCCTTTTAAAATACAGTACATTTGGCACGCAGCGCAAACGAAAGAAAACATCAACATAAACACGAACGAAGGGCCTGAAAATTCATAAAGGAACAAAACCACAGGTCAGGTGACAACATGTACATACGAAGCTTCACAAATACAGGGACTGCAAAAAAAACATGTACATACAGTAACATTCTGCATATGACCCGAGGAAGATGAATGTGTGATACTGTAAGTAAAATCATAATACTGTTTCCACTGTTTGAAATCAACCTCATGCCACTGTGTGTTGAATTTCACTTCAACTTGATTCACTGACCAATGAAAAGGGACTTCCTACACAAAGTATATTTTCTTCTTCCTCCTGTAACAAATATTCAACTACTGGGTGGAAAATTTGGAAATAGCATTTGGCATTTAGCATGGAGGACTTGTGGGAGAGAGCATCCTTTGTGGGTCGTGGTGGGACAAACAGACATTTTTAAATTAAAGACTAAACAAAGATGCAACAGGAGACGCATCAAGACAGAAAAGAAGAGAAGAGAGGAAATGTGAACTGATGGACAGCATAAACATGTTCTTTTGGAAGTTGGTTGGCAGTAAAACAGTTTAGACGGTCTTAAATCTGCTCTGCTATCCATACGTGTGTGTGTGTGTTTTGTGATTGAGTGTCTTCTTACAGCTATTTAATACATCTTCTACTCCCACTGCTGCTGCTACAACACTTGTAGTGTTTTTACTGCTACATGTACAGGGCTGCCTGTTTGTACTATCACATGGTAACTCAGGACAGGTAACTCATTTTAAATGTCCTCTGCATGTTTTTATACATTGACCCTCCTGCCTCTCAAAAAATCTCCCACAAATTACATTCATATGTAGCTATTTAGCATTAGTGCAGTGCATTATTCCTTAAACATTTGTGCCGCAGTGTTATTCTTCAACATATCACGCTTTACATGTAGATTGTAGAACTGTGCCATTTTCCTTAAACGTGTGTGTGGCTGTGGTAGTTACAGTATGGTTAATGTTTTGTTCAGGTTAGGAAACTAAGAGTACTGAAGGTCGTGAAAACATGGTGGTCATGGTCAAATAAAGACGTTTCAATGCCGAAAACTCGTATGAGACGGGATGTGAGCCTAAACAACATGGACCTCTGTACACTCAGGATCAGATTTACAAACATGTAATAAGCATCTGATTTACTGATGCAGCAGCTCAACGCAGCTAATCAGCGTTTGGGACTGACTTTAAGCCTCGTTCTGTGATGCCCTCTTTCCACCAAATCAGCTCTGGTTCTTGAACCGGTTCTGTTCAGGACTCTTGGATCCTTGGTGCTATCTAGAGAACCAGGCCGCGTTTTCACCAGTTTTGAGTGGAACCCTTGTAATGAAGAATGCGTCATCAACGGAGGGCGTTGCACAACAGAAGTAAACAGTAGGAGCAAGATGGCGGATCTCATTGATTAGCTGTGAGCTTTTGTTCTGTTATTACAGATATTTGTTTTTGGGCCAACTATTAATGACGAAGACGTAGAAGACTGTTACCATAGTAGACCAGAGACCATTGTTGCCTTCTCCATCCTCTCTTTCCAACCTGGAGAATAGGACACGCCCACTGATGACATCACGGTTCGCACTTCAGGTCAAGGAAAACCTGCTGTTTTTTTTGGTTCCAACTGGGAACCAACCTTTTGGGTTCCGAACCAATTTATTTTTGGTCAAAATGCTCCGAACGGTTCAAAATTATTTCCTTAAAAGAACAGCTCCATTCAAAGCTACAACAAATTCATTCATTATTCATAGATTATTGCCTGTGGACAAATTTCACATCTGACTAAGAGATTCTTTAAGTTACGCTAGCAATTTATTAGAATTAAGTGAAAGTTTACCAACTGAACACAGACTTTTGAGCCTATAATCAGTACCACATTACATATTTCTTTCCTGGAAAATCCCAGGAAATTTAAAGGAAATTACCAAGCCATAATATAGGCGTTACCATCTATTTTATTAAGAATTTGTTTATTTTTAGTCAAATACATCAGTGCAGCTCCCTTGATATTTTTTCTGCTCTCACTCTGAAATAAAGATTTTATTTTTTTTTACACCTGTACTATTTGCACCTGCTCTTTAAATTCTGTAGTGTGCCATTACTCACATTTATCATGTCTCCTCCTGTTACTTGTGTGACCAAATGTACAGTATAAGCTATCAGGAGAAAGACGTGACACACAGCATTCGTCTCCGATGTGGCGTGAAGCGCCTCGAGGATGCTGCGCTTTTTTTCCCCTGCAAAATGTGTCTTATAAATGTCGCGCTACTTACTACACTTGCTCTAAATGTTCTGGTCAACGTTTGCCAAAAAGTAGTCACTAAAGCATGTCAATTACATATGAGTGTAATACAGGGGAAAGTAGGGAACTGGCAGTGATTGACTGACTGAGATGCTGACTAAATTGACTTTGAGGAAATGTGTGTGTGGGTGAAATAATTCTCACTTCTATGTGCCTTAAAACTAACTGTACTTCAGTCCTCTTTGTACCTGAACATGTGTGTGTGGATGAGGCTAAAGAGAAAGAAAGAAAGACAGACAGAGGAAGGAAAGAAGCAAGAAAGGATGAAAATAGAAAAACAAACAAAAAAAAAACTCTTTCAGAGTATTGCACATGGAGTTTTCTTGAAGATGTTTGGATTCTTTTTAGTTCACTATAAAGTCATAAACATGACCTGCAACCTGAGGCCTGTTTTGATTATTTGAAGCTTATTTTACCTCCATGTCCAGGCTGTACAAAGAGGAGGAGGAGGAGGAGGAGGAGGAGGAGGGTCTATAGTATGACGGTCAGAGTTTCTAACCAGGTGAGTCTCGCTGCATCACATGAAATCCAAAGATTTCTAACAAGAACTAGACGATCCAGTAAAAACAACACGACGACGACAAAAACAACAAGATGTTTTAAATAAGAAATAAAACATGAAGAGGGCTCTCCACATATGTGTACACACACACACACACACACACACACACACACACACACACACAGCAGAGCAAATACATTCAGTTTGACCTATTCAGTCACATTCACCTCTGTGTGTACGATCCACGACTTTCATGTGGAATTATGGGGGTTTGGTTTGTCGTGTCAGAGACTGTCGGTCAAGTGCAGCAACCCATTACACAGTTACTGTACACACACACACACACACACAAAGGGAAGGGATTTAAGGACCCAGAATGATTTTGCTCCACAAGGTGCAGTGAGAGCTTCAGTAACAAGGACTTGACCTAAAATAAATTGTCTTTTTAAAGGGCTCCATGACATTTAGATTTCAGCTCGTTATTTGGCTTCATTCGACAACCGTCTCAACGTCAAGTATCAAGTTATATGGAAAACAGCTTGTTAACACTGTATGCATACCTCACTACAACAATGGACACTCCCAGTGGTAAGCTACTGTAGGTGTGTTAGCTTGCGGCTAATGGTACCATTTGGTTTTTTAATGAAGAATGGGAACATCGATGTACTAACAGGCTAAAATATGGAGAGAGATGGAAAAACAGCGCAGCCTTCTCTCTATAATAAGAAAAGAACTGCTGAGATAAAACTAAACTAAAATTCAAAATGCCAAAGTGTCGCTTTTGTGGTGCATCGTCTAAAGTTGACATTTAATTTGCCCATTTGACTCTTAAATTTAAAATAAAGCACTGACAAAACGTCTAATTTCACCATGATTTCATCAGAAAACAATCTGATTTCTTGCATCTCTTTTTGACATCTGTTTTTATAATGAATAAAATACTTTTCAAGACCTTTTTTTTTTTTTCTTTAAATACAATCATTGGTTCAATTATTTTTTTCCATTCACATACATGTTAGGGGAAGAAAAAACATTCTTTAAACACAGAGATAGACACAGGATACAGCACATCGTGTACAGAAATGACAGTCTTACTCTTTCTAGAGGTATGCAACTGCATGCATGCACACTTGTACACACACATCTCTCTCTCTCTCACTCACTCACTCACTCGCACACTCACACACTCACACACTCACACACACACACACAATGACCTTACCCATGTATCTACTTCAAAACACCCCTCTGAAAATACAGAGTTTGCTTTGCCTTTCAGAAATACATCTGGACCAAGTGAAGGAGCATTGGGGTCATTTCTTACAGTATCTGACCTGCACTTACATGCCGCTCGAGCATATAGTTTGATGGGATATGCACAAATGGACAAACAACAAGACCACGGAAACCATAAGGAGAGATACAGATGGTCTACTATAATTCCTGGAGTGGTCAGATCTGGAAAAGTTCAGGAGGTCTCATTCCAGAGGCTGTGTTTCTTTAAATACTTTGTCTCTGCTTTTTTAGGTGTTGTGTGGTGACGGTGGTGGTGTGTGCGTATGTTGTTAATCGTGTGTATGTGTGTCAGCGTGTGTGTGTGTCTAGGCCACAGTCTCGTCTCCGAAGTAGGAGAATCCTTTAAACTCATCTTGGTTGATCTGCTTGATGATGCCGTTGTCCACCGGCGTCAGGACGGGTTCTTCGCGTGTAAAGTCCTGGTCAAAGTTGTTCACATCCCTTTTGGTTTTCTGGAAGACAAAGAACAAGAGAGAAGGTTTGAGAGCAAAGCCTTAAAGAGCATCTGTTTCGGATGGATTTCAGCCTTTGATGAGTGGTGGCGTGGTGGTGTCAACGAGTAAGATTCAGGGTTCGTACAGCTTTTTAAGAGTAAAATTCAAGCACTTTTCAAGGTTCCTAAACCAAAAATGCCCAGACTCTCAAAGCCTTTATCATCACATCTAAATGGTTACTATAAACGCCAGGAGACAACAAACAAATATGATGATGGGACCGTTTCATTTCAAATATTAAAATATTTTTGGTTTATGTGATGAAACGCCAGATTATGTTGAAAATCAAGCATTTTTCAAGGAGTATATTCAAATTCAAGCATATTCCTGACCTTGAAAACATAACGGTTAAAATTAAGCATTTTCCAAACCACTTTCAAGACTTTGTATGAAATCTGAAGATTAAACGTTTAGTCATTTTTTCTTTTCAGTTCCTGTTAGAGGATTCTTCTACCAGGAACTGGTGAGAAAATACAACATTAAAAGCTTCTCTTCACATCTGAACAGAAATAATGTTCACATTTTAGCCTCTTCCCCTGCAAACAGAATCAATTTTTCACAGTTGGTCATCTGCTGTGTGTGTGTGTGTGTGTGAACTCACGATGCGTGGTTTGAATGGCGGTCTGATCTTCCTCTGCTCCAGCAGCATCCAGTCGATCTCTCTGAAGAATGGATGGAGCTTAATGGCCTCCTCCAGACCCTGAGCCACCACACAGCCCAGACGCTTGTTAGGACTCTTAGTCATGAACTGACAAGTGACAGAAAAAAATAAAAGAGATGGAGAGAGAAAGATTTGATTTGTTTTTCTTGATTGAAAGATATCTTGAAAGATATGATTTTGATGAATTGCCTTTTCAAATAATAAAAATAATATTCACTTTTAATAGCAACATAAAGACTGAGATTTGACATGTCACACATGTGGAGGTCAGATCCGAACAAAAATGGTGCTTTGGTTTTATAAAATTGCTTTATGAAAGGAAGGAAGGAAAATACGTGTGTTATGAAGTAAACATCAGTTTTGTTCAAATTGCTGGTGAGAGAAAATGTAAGGAGATGGAGAAGTATCAGCTAAAAAAAATATGTCTTATATGTGTCCTCTGTAGAGGACATCAGGCTTTTCTGCCTATTTTACCTTTTCACAACAGCAGACAGCTCATACAGGAAGAAAACATTTCACACAATCACCAATAGACCAAAAATAGATCCAATGATGAGCATCCACAGGCTGTTTAGAAGGAACTTTTGTCGCATCAAAGAAAAATAAACAAGCACAAGGAGGGATTAAAATTAAATTTCCTATTTTCACTTGTTGTAATGTTTATTTCCTGACCTGCCAACACTCCCGTTTTTCCCGGGTTTCTCCCGTATTTCAAGGCACCCTTCCGTTTTTTTGTTTCTCCCAGGAAACTCCCGTAATTTGCATGGCCCTCAAACTTTATCATGAATAGTCGTCATACACGGATCCATACGTTTTGTATGTTTGTCTGACGTCTCAAATTTCAACCCATCTGTCACCACAACCTGATTCAAAGTGTATGTGCACAGCTGCTCTCCGGCGGGCCAGCTAACTCAACGTTAGCTGTTGTCAAAATGTCAGGGCAGAACGGCGTTCCACCAAAAAAATCAAAATACTTTAATAATCTATGCCTCCACCCCGAAAAAAACTCCCATATTTTGAAACCTAAATGTTAGCAGGTATGTATTTTATCACAAAGACTTAAGATGATGTAAAAAAAAAAAAAAAAAAAAAAAAGAGAGAGAGAGAGATTCTGGGTCTCAGAAAGTTACCCTCCTCATAAACACCAAATTAACATTATATAACCTAATTCAGACTTGTCTCTGGCTGTATGAAAACAATGGAGCCTCTATAAAATACCTCCTTACATTTTCCTCAGGATTTTCTTAAATACTTGAAAACTGGATGAGTGGTGAACAGGCTGCTCAGCCATTAGACTGAGCTGAGAGAGTTCATCATGTGACCTGAAGTCCTTCAGCTGAACAACATATCCAATCAGAGCCCAGAGTGCTGGTCAAGTGACTGGTCAGAGTCCAAGACATTGTCCAACATAAACACACACACACACTTTCCCACAAGGCTTTGCAGTCAAACTGCATTAACAGCCAAGGTAAATGCAAGGCTTGTGATGGAAAAACTGGACAGACAAATAAACGGACAGACAAGTGGCATTACACACACACACAACCCATATAACACACAGAAACAAAGTCATGGAAGCAAACATAGAGGGAATTGTCCCATGTTCTTCCGGTGGAGGATCAGGAAACACGGATCAACATATGACACCAAGAAAAAATCTGCATCCTCACTCACATGTGACAGTGAGAAAGAGACAAACACTGAACTAAGAGAAAGATGGAGCGGATGGAGACAAAGAGACAAAAGCAAAGAAACACAAGGACTGATACATACATAGAAAGACATCAACTGGTTAGAGTTCTTCGTGGATCCTTATCTTGGATCTGTAAAAGCCCATTAGTCCATTAGGGCTGGATATCATTTGAATTCTTCATAATGTGTGAGTTTTAATGCTCACAAGAAAACTTTTTTATTTTTAGAAAACAAAAGGAAAAAAGCAACCCAACTAGGACTACACATCTGCGGCCTAGGGAAAATGAGGCTCTGGAAGATTGTGCTAAAGGGAGGTTTACATTTTGGAGTGTGTTGTAGAGCTGATACTGGGGGTATCTGATAAGCCTGAGGAACAGTAGATGCACTAGAAAGAGGAATCAGCTCTAAAGATCCTTCAGCAATTAGGTCCAAGAGTCTGGGTCTATTTTAGGAGTTGCAATTAGTGTTTCGAAAGTTTGATGTTGAAGACTTGTTTGCAATAATTAGAGCTAGAACTAGAACTAGTAGCAGCGAGACGCATTTGCAGGTCTGTTCCTTACTAACAAAAATGTCTCCAATGATGTTATCATGACATGTGCAATTGTGGATTTTTGTAGGTAGTATGGATTTTGTTCTGACTGCCCACAAACTGAAACACCACTGTGCTCAGATGGACTCTTAGTTTACAACTGAGTGGACTAGGAAGTGGACCAAGAAGTGTTCATCATGCAAAATCTTGTAACGAACAGTTAGCTGTTCCTAAATTCAGATAAAACTTGCTGTGTGAAAGCCTGCAGAGCAGTATGGAGCTGTCTAAATTGATAAATAACTGTGACATTTCTGCACTGACATTTGAAGTACATGCTCCTTTTTGTTGATTGCAGAGACAAACAGCAAATCGTCAAAAATCCTCCCGCTAACTGACCGCTTTAAGAATGGACACGGCCTCCTTGCTGAGCCAGACAGGGTAGAGGACGTCGTCATGGAGGATGGACTCAAACAGGTCATCTTCATTATCGGCTTCAAACGGTGGCTGGCCCGCCATCATCTCGTACATCAGCACCCCCAGAGCCCACCAGTCCACTGACGGGCCATAATCCAGCTCTTGAAGGATCTAATCACACATAAAAAAAGAAGAGACTTACAAACAGGTAGTTAGAGTCAGAAATCACACTTAGGTTTGGTTTATTCAACAGGGACAGAGCACATTAATAAACACTGCTGTAAATACATCAGAGTTAGCCAAAAGGCCAAGCCAAAATTATTTGAGTGAAATCTGTAATTTGAAGGGCTGAATTTAAGGTAATTTTGGCATTGACTCATAAACAAAGTCCTGTGACATCAAGCACTTCCAACCAAAAGTCAATAAATTCTTTCAGCTCCATCCCTAACAATCATCAGCGTATCATCAGCAAACGGTCAAACACGGACCTTATCTTTACAAATAAAACATGTGTGTCCTGTGTATATGTGGGTTCGTGGGTGTGGACGTTGTTTGTGCGTGTCTGAGGTCACCTCGGGTGCGATGTAATCTGGCGTCCCACAGAAGGTGGTGGTGGTGACTCCATTGAGGATTCCCTCCTTGCACATCCCAAAGTCTGCCAGCTTACAGTGACCCTCCGCATCCAACAGTATGTTGTCCAGTTTCAAGTCTCTGCAGAGCAGGAGGGTTGTACAGGTGAAAGGAAGGGTTAGCAAGGTGAATGTGGTAAAACACACTATGTACAAGTAAGTATTAGTAAGTAGTTCGTATTTTGAAATTGATTTGGAACAGGCACAAGCTTTTTGAGCTATTCAATTTAAATGTGTCAGTTTATTTTCATGGCATCTCTTGTGCAATGAATGCTTCTCATAAAAGGTTTTCACAGCCCCACGGTTCTTTTTATTTTTATTTATTTCTTTTTGTTGTATTTTAAGATGTAGTGAACCTGTCTCTGAGGATGGGGAGAAATATACAGGAAGAGGATGGGAAGGGGAACAGGCCTGGGAAAAGACAGAACATTGAGGGTTGAATGGGAGAAAGAGATGGAGGGAAGAGAGAGAGAGAGAGAGAGAGAGAGAGAC
>VMKM01003760.1:0-29358 GCA_008360985.2 Macquaria ambigua | reverse complement strand
AAAAAGAAGAAGAAGAAGAAGAAGAAGAAAAGAAGAAGAGGAAGAAGAAGAAGAAGAAAAGAAGAAGAAGAAGAAGAAGAAAAGAAAAAGAAGAAGAAGAAGAAGAAGAAGAAAAGAAAAAGAAGAAGAAGAAGAAGAAAAGAAAAAGAAGAAGAAGAAGAAGAAGAAAAGAAGAAGAAGAAGAAGAAGAAAAGAAAAAGAAGAAGAAGAAGAAGAAGAAAAGAAAAAGAAGAAGAAGAAAAGAAAAAGAAGAAAAGAAAAAGAAGAAGAAGAAAAGAAAAAGAAGAAGAAAAGAAGAAGAAGAAGGAGAAAAGAAGAAGGAGAAAAGAAGAAGAAGAAGGAGAAAAGAAAAAGAAGGAGAAGAAGAAGAAGGAGAAAAGAAGAAGAAGAAGAAGAAGAAAAGAAGAAGAAGAAGAAGGAGAAAAGAAGAAGAAGAAGGAGAAAAGAAAAAGAAGAAGGAGAAGAAAAAGAAGAAGAAGAAGAAAAGAAGAAGAAGAAGAAGGAGAAAAGAAGAAGAAGAAGGAGAAAAGAAAAAGAAGAAGGAGAAGAAGAAGGAGAAAAGAAGAAGAAGAATTAGAAGGAGAAAAGAAGAAGAAGAAGAAGAAAAGAAAAAGAAGAAGAATTAGGAGAAAAGAAGAAGAAGAAGGAGGAGAAGAAGAATTAGAAGGAGAAAAGAAGAAGAATTAGAAGGAGAAAAGAAGAAGAAGAAGGAGAAAAGAAGAAGAAGAAGGAGGAGAAGAAGAAGAAAAAACTTAGCGCTTATCAAAACAAGAACAAAGTGCTTCACATAGAGAAAACTAAAATAAAATATGTGATTTGTTTGCTGTAATTATACTCAGGTATCAATATTCATTTTAAAATGACATAGTAAAGTTATAAAAGCTTTAAGATATGAAGCTTCTTTAAGGACTCTGTTCACATGAGCGGTGGAAGCATTAAAATCCTTAACTTAAGTAAAAGTAGCAAAGCCACACTGTAAAAATATTCCATTCAAAGTAAAAGGTCCTGCATTGAAAAAATGAAAGTAAAAGTAATAAGCATAAGACTGTCCCTTGTTTCAGCAAGTGCCCGAAACGACATGTGTTTATGTTCAAGTGACGAAGCCCTCTAGCAGCAGAAGGAATTGTGGAGATACGGGAGCAAAGCAGGAAGTCAGGTAACGCCAGGATCAGGATCGCTGGATCACTCCATAACTTTAACCACATCTTTTATTGCCATCGTGATAACGCTAGGGAAGTACTTATTTCAACCCAAACTTCAATGTTCCCCTAAACCTACCCAAGTTGCCTTTGTGTCTAAACCTAGCCAAACCTCAAACATGACCTTAACCACTGTGACATCATAAAACTGATTTATTGTTCAACTGTGATTTGTAACAGTTTGGAAAAACACAGACAAATGTTGTCTTCCTGCCAATATGGGCTTCAGATCAGAAAACACCTCTTTGCGTCGTTCTAGAGGACAAACAAGTGTTTTTTTTTTGTTTGATTTGGAGGACTTTTGGAAAGTATTATTAGCAAAATGTACTTAAAAGATCAAAAGTAAAATGGCCTCTGAGTGTTAAACTGTGATATATTATTACTGATGGATGTGTCATATTTTATAAGCTCTTCATATGTTTTATATCTAAAATCTTAATTTGTAAAGTAACTAGTAGCTGCAAATAAATGTTGTGGAGTAAAAAGTACGATACCTCTCAGTATGTATCCAGTGACACACACATGCTGCCTTTTGTATTCCATTATTAAGGGATGAAAGGTGGCGACTGACACCGGCAGAGGGATGATGGCGTAGCCGGCTGGCTCGACGGATGCTGAATGACAAGCTTTTGCGGGATTGATTTCTTGTGAGGAAAACTACCAGCCACTCTTTTCTTCCTCTCTCATTTAATTCCTTTTTCTCTTTTTCACTTGTCACCGACTCAGGCAATCAATTCAGGCCCCAATCTGACTAACCCCAGCAGACTTTCTGAACGTGTGATGGCTTTATTTACTTGGTGCTAAAGAAGTGTTAGAAGGATGCTTTATCGAGTCACCGTGAGATAAGCATATGCATGAGTGCGTGAATACTAGTGTTAGACCTGCAGCAATGTGGGATTTTCAAGACTCATCACTGGCATTTTTGTTTTTATGCTGCTGACAGCCAATAGCATGACTGGAATTACATTTATACAATTGGAAACCAAAAATAAAACCCTTTCTGATGTAATTTTGTTTGTATTTTTAAACCATTTATTGGTTGAAGTGAGCACAAACTAATGTGTAAAGCATTTCAAAGTGACAAAAGGATCGACTATTTGATTTGAAGGATTTTTGATAAATAATTGATATCCACCGTAAGCAAGATTTTAAAAAACAAGACTACTTTAACTTAAATAAAATATGTTATTAACATTAACTCTACTTTAACATGTATTTGGATTAAATAATAACAGAGATACTGAGAACAAACACATTTTTTAGGCATTCTGGTTTTCTTTTTTTTTTTCCTCCCTGTGACTCCAGAGCTGTCTACTGATCTGTGGAGAATTGGCCTGGCACTTACAGCCAGCTCACACACACACACACACACACACACACACACACCTCCTGACACCAACAGTCAGGCTCGCAGTATGTGGGACACTACAGTTATCAACAACGCCTCATTTCACCCATTTAGCCTGGTGGCGTGCTGGCTCTGAGTTTTTAGCACATCTGGCCAGCGGTATATGGCTGTCAGTGGGCTTCTGTCTAATTTCATACCCTGCTAGCACTGGGCATTTGGTGGTGTTGCTAAGGTCTTGTTTTCGCTGTGATTTGAAGAGAAAAAAAAATGCGGTTTGTATACATATTAAGCTGAACATACAGGTGAACATTCATTATAACACCAATATTTTTGGTGTGTTAACAGATGGGTCCATATTCAATCTGAATGTACGGGCTTCGGCTACGGGCAAAGCTTCAGTTCAACTTAATCTTCAGCTTTGGATCTTTCTCCTGATGGTCTGAAACTGTCAAAATCGAAGGTAAAATTGGTTAACCTTCTTCATCCTGACTGTTAATTAGTTGCTGAAGAGCCAATAAAGCTGCCTGAGCATTGAAAAGCTGATGTACGCTTCTAAAGGCCACCTACAGACAAGCTACACAACCAAATCTGTACTTTACTGTGCTAAAGAAATGCAGCTTTTGTATGTCAGTGTGATGAACCAGTGAAGTATATACATGTTTTTATTTATTCTTTTAATGTTCTTTTCTTATTCTTAGTTGTTTATTTTTTTTTTTTTAATGTTTTGCTTTGTGTCCCTATTTATTATTAAAAATTGAAAACCAATAAATACATCCGACCAAAAAAATCTATATATCTCTTAAAGTGAGAGTATGTACATTTTGAAAGCACAAGTAGCACATTGATTCTCCACATGAAACATTGAACTCATGAGCAGTAAAACACACCCTTGCTCAGTCTAATACACTCAGGGGTTTTACTGCTACAACCTTAATTGGTCTGGTATGACCAGTAGCTTATGGTTTAGCTGATGGTTTAGTTTGATATTGCTGCGTAACTCATTACTGAGCCATTTTGCTGACCGTATGACTCTTCTCTACTTGTGCTACACTATATTTTAGCATTCAACATTATCCTTTAATTGCTACTTGTGGCCGTAGTTGCCATAGTTCCCCAAAAGTTACACAGCCTTGCTTTAAATCATTAAGCTTGATTGCTTGGTTGATTGCACTGAGTTTAATATAAGCCACTTTAAAGGAACAATGTGTACTTGTGATGCACCACCACGAAAAATACACTAACTAAAGGATTGTAATAATTCAATAGAATACCAGATAACGACTAAATCTAATATGTTAATGAGTTCTGATGCTGTTAAATGTTTTTTCCCCATTGGTAATATTTGTAAAAAGCACTACCTTTACAGTTGTGATTAATTTAGAAACTCTCAAACTGCTGATTTTCCATCTCTAAGTGAAATTCCTCAAAATATGTACTGTACGAAAATGAACCTCAAATTTATGTGGTGAAAGAAAAAAAATGCTGATTGCACCTTTAAAACTTGCACTCATGCACTTCTGCACTAATTTCTACAACATGTCAACCACTAAATGAATAATGTGTATGCAACATGACTGATGTCCCATGTTAGTAATTATATATCAGATTTAGTTTAGGACATTAATCTCATCTGAACAAGCCTGAAGTTGTTGAACACAGTGGAAGATGTGATGATAGAAAGTGATGGTGATAATGATTTTAGTATTTGTGGTAGAGGTGATGATTGCAAACAATAATGTGCGCTACAAGAGATTGTACTGATGTTTATGTGATGATGACGACTATGATGCTGCTGCCGCTGCTGATGGTGGTAATAACGAGCATCATTATGTTCTGTGTCTGTATTCAAAGATGCTACAGGGAGTAAATAGTCCCTGAGGACTAAATCAAGCCTGTGAGGAAGTGAACTAACAACAACGAGGAGGAAGGCTCTTATACGCCTATGAGACAACTTCATCTTCTACACTTGAGCTAGCGAGGTCATTTAATGAGCCAGCCTGTAGCAGGAGCAGGCGTATACACCCACACACACACATAGTGCAGCCTCTCTAACCCGCGGGCTGCCAGGCAGTACAGACCTCCTTCACATTTGGCACTTCACACTGCCTCCCATGCTCACATTGTGTGTAGATTTCAGGAATCAAAATGCCTGTTTCCAGTCTATATGTGATGTTAAAATCAACGTTACTTTTCTTTGTCAAAGTTTGTCAGATTGCTGTGTGCATCAGTTCCCTCCTTCCTAATATTTGCCAGGGACGTTGGTTGTATTTCATTAAATACTCTTAAAAGAAATTAAACCAAAGCTAGTTCTAAGATGTAAGGTGTTTTAATATTTTGCTCTTCCTTATACGGCATGTTAATAAGATGATAAAAAAATATTCTTTATGTTAATTCATTACACAAAAACCCTGCAGGATACAGTAGCAAATATCTCAAAATTGGCAAATGCAAAGAGTGTTTTTGTGCAGTTTTTACTCTTTATATGTTCATGTAATCATTAAATAGTAAAGAAAATAGACTAATTTAAAGCTGAACTAATCAATATTTTTATAATAACAATGGATCAAATGATGTAATGTTAAAGGTGTCGCTTGTAGTGACAAACTTCACCCCGCTCTGCAGCTCCCCTCAGCTCCACGGAGTTGTTTTGGTTTTATGGCCTGCCACTCATCTGTTTTGGTTCAGTGTTACCGCTCTCATCAAACCTTGTTTGCAGATGCATCAGGCAGCAGTTTTAAGCTAAAAAAAGCTCTAATAAACTGACGTGTGCTACCTGCCCAGCACCAAATGGCAGACAACCAATGCTGGGGCAGCTGGTGGCAGTTGGTGGAGACCAAAACAGAGCTAAAAGAAGAGTGAAAATCGGACTCTGAAAGAATGACAATGTTGCTCTGTGTCTGTTGGGTGTGTAAATAAGCAACCGCAACACATTTACCATACCAAATGTATAAGGTGATAATATGTCGATGTTGTGTCAACAGCTTTCTCTGCTGCCCCCAAGTGGCCAAAATATCACCATTTACGTATTATTATTATTATTATTCTTTTTTTTTTTTTGTGCTTTTAAAAAAGTCAAAAATCTAAAGCTGGCACTAATCACAGCAAGTCACAGCAACCTCAGGTGTGACCGTTCAAGGGTTGACGTGGTGTTGTGTTATGAAGTTGTATTTAATATGATTTTTATGTGCTGACTGGAAGTTTTTTTTTATTGTAAAATGCAGTTTTGTAAAATGCAACTAAAAGTAACACTGACCTCAAAACACACTCCATCAAAACCTACTTTTGAGGGGCCCTTGAGCAAGACAAATAACCCCCAGTTACAGTGGAGCTATACTCTGTGGTTATTGTTAGAGGACTGCTTGTTCTGAGCAGAAATGTATGAATATGAAGCTGAGCATTGCTGCAAAAGAGGGGGCACATTCAGCTAACCTTCTTATATATATATAGATATATATATATATATAACTGACAACTGGAGGAAGATTTCTTTTAAAAGTTTATCTTCGGGAGGTGATGCATAGCCAGCAGCAATGTACCGTATAGAACAAGACGTAGCAGTTTGGTTGATTCAATAAAGCTCTCCTGACAAAACGGAATCCAAAACTCCCATTAAGACCATTTTGTTTCAAGCTCACCTCCAGTGTAGTTAAGACGATTTTGGCTACAGAAGAAAAGTAGGCGTCCCAGAGGAACTGAGTCTGCTGGCGGAGAGCCAAGATCCTGTCATGGCCCACAGACCGGGTAATGGAGGGAACCTGGAGGAAGAAAAGCAGGAGGACAAAAATGACAGTGAGATAGATTAAGTTAGATTTTAAACAATGTTGAGTGAGGGGATGAGAATCGGTGTGTGGAGAAAAAGGAAGCGTAAAGCCAGGCAGACAGGTGGAGGAAGCATAAGTAATTTTGTGGACACGCAGAGAAGATTAGAGGGAATTCTTCCTTCCCTCAAGACTCTTTTACCCCCACATCTTTCTCTGTCCATCAACCAGCGTATCCCCAGGGCAGTATGGTAACTAAACCACCTGCTGTCCATCTCTAATACTGTATTCACACGTTATGGTAGTGTGTCTACTAGAACGGGCCATTAAAAACATGGTTCATATGAAAGGATGCTTCAGAGCAGAGGTTCCCAACCTTTTTTGTCTTACATACCCCCCAAGTCTCCCTTCACCGACAAAACCTGTCATGTTCCAAATGTGTTCTTATAAATCTTTTTTTAAAATTGGATGTTATTAAACACTTTTAATTGTACAAAAGTGGGTATTTTTGACGCAGTAATCCTGGAATTGTCGATGCTTTTTTTTTTCAGTGGGTTTGGTTGAGTTTGCAGTCGTACTGACACCACATGGAGGGACAGGAGCTGGATATTTCGAACATTTATCTATTACGTTTGCTCTCTATTTCAACCTCCCTGCTTGCTTGCTAAATACTTTTCACACATTTCTCTCATCGGCAGCAACGGCAGTGTTCAGGTGTTACAGCTGACTCAGGTTGGTGGATGGTGAGTCCTGTGCTTTGCAGTCAGCCTGTCGTAGCTGGTAGTTTGTTGGTTATTGTGACAATAAATATAGTAAAGTCTCTCATCAGTCTCACACCATTTTGTGATCTTATTTGTGTGTTTACTTTTCCTTCTACTCTCGAATATGTGAATATGTTTATATATTTTTCTCCAACTCATAATTAATATTTTTCTTTAGCTAGCTGAGCTACAAACCCCCTGGTAAGTAAAGCAGTACCCCCTGGGGTTGGGAATCAGTCAGTTAGTCTATAAAATGTTAGGAAATATTAACAAATGCCCATCACAATTTTCCAGAGCCCGAGGTGACGTTTTGAAACTTGCTTTGTTTGACCGTTCATCACCCCAAAACCCAAAGATATTCAATTAACAGTGAAACAAAACAGAGAAAAACAGCAAATACCTACATTTTAGAAGCTGGAACGCGAAATGTTTGGTATTCTGGCTTGAAAAATGACTTAAACAATTGATCTGCTATCAAACTTGTCACCAATTAATTTTCTGTTCATCAGTTACTCATTTCAGCACTTCAGTGGAGCTCATTTGTCATATCATTCCTATAACATCATATCATCATGGAAGCACAGAAAACCTAAAAGATTCAGGCTTCAACGAGTCAACTTTTTCACCGCTGTAGAGTTGAAACACCTTGTTATACGTCATATATTGCTCCAGAAACATATTAATGATTGTTCATTTATTTTCTTTAGATTGTGGTTTTGTGCCTCAACCTGTTCATCTGCTTCAAAGGAGCTCTGCAACGGCAATGTACCAACAAACTCTGCAGACCTGCTCGGAGCCCACATATCCTGTTCCTGGTGCGCCAGAGGCAAGCTGACATCCCAGCTCACATTGTCGTGGAAGACATGAGCAGCTGGCTTGTGGCTTGCAGCAGCAACACCCTCAGGGAGAGGCAGCGGAGGGATGAAATCAAGGGAGACGAGGATCCTGGCAACCTGACCAGGGAGCTAAACATCCTGATACGCCAGGAAGATGGAGCAGGATGCTCTCCTGATGCTCAATGTGGAGAAAAAACAAACTACCTCCTTGATGAGGTCAGACGTGACCTTTAGCTGCCCCGCTCAGATTGACAATGAAGCAGAAAAGGGAATAAACAACCTTGTAGCCAATGTTCCTAAACAGCCTCATCAGCCTTCACGGGGTGGTGGATTTGGAGCCCAGGACCCTTCTGGTGTTCTGGCCACAAACCCAAAACCTCTTCTCTGAAAGTTGTAGTGCCAACGTGTCGAACACGGCCAGCGGAAAAGACATAGTGACTGATGGTGCTGATATTGGCTTGTCGAGAACAACCAGAGCTGAAACACTGGTCGCGATCCAGGAGAAGGTTGGAGACTCTCAATCAAAGAGTCCTGAGCTGCTTGGCTCCGTCTCTCATGTTGTGAGCAAGGAGCTTCTCCTCAAGTTGTAGAGCTTCATGTAGAGGTAGTGACAATAGTGTTGTGGAATGCTATTGTTTGCCTGCTAGCTGTGCTAGCTACCGCAGGTCATGCTTACAACCCTGCAGATGCTTTTTTCCTACTTTTTGCATCACCATGCATGTAAATTTTGCCAGGTAAAATTCGGTCCGACCATGTCCTGTCATTTGCGGTGCCTCCGTTGCCTCACTTAAGTGACGAGCTAGCATTACAATGCAGAGACAAAGGAAGGCACGCAGAGTGCAGTTGAGTCACTGAGTATGCACCAAACTCCCTTTTAAGAAAGTACTCTTTAAACCCAAAACACTCTTAAACTACAGAATGTTTGTGTTTAAATATGATTTGCGACCTGAGATTTTAGTGTTTTACCCCTTTTGTAACTACTAAATGAACACAATAAACGATATCTTTCCACTTTTGTTTGTAAAAAAAACAAACCTCACATTCACAGAGGAGTCTGAAAACACAGTATAGGCGGCTGTGTTGCTGTTGACGTCACTGGGATCCGTCGACAGCAGAGCGAACCTTAATTGTTCAGCTCTCTGAGGTGGAATATAAACAACACCAATCAAATCAGCTCAATTCTCTTCCCCTCGATTGACTCTAATAGTGTTTATGTTTCTCAGCAGGGGCATTGTGTGTGTGTGAGTGTGTGTGAGTGTGTGTTTTTGTGTGCGTCTGTGTGTTGTGCATGTCTCCTCTCCACAGGGGGAATAGAAACTCTACATATTAAACAGCCAGGTATTGCAGTTCTCAGTGATGTAATTGAAAGTAATGAGATTCAAGCCTCTCAGCAGGTGTTAGAGCTCCAGTGTGTTCAACAGTGAGTCTCTGTGTGAGTGTGACAAAGAGACAAAGAGGGCATGCATCCAGAATCTGTTTACCAACCAGAAACACGTTGTTGTTCATTGTTGTATTTTTATTATATTGTACAGATGCTGTCATTTAGACCAAATAATTAAATGGTTTCTGGGTCTTTTAATGCTCTTAATCACTTTTTTAAGGTCTTAAGTTGTGCAATAAAGCCCAAATCCTGAGCTTGAAAGAGTCTATTCTGACACTTCCTTTCCAGAAACTGAGTGAACTCTTGCTTCCTTGCCAGCTGTCTCAGTGCTGCAGGAAACAAATTAAGCAGCTTCAAGGTGTCCTCAAAGCAGAGGAAGCTTTGTTTTTATAAGAAAGACGAATTACCTTTTTTTTCAGTGCCACACCCATTAACCTGCTCTTTACGATTAGTATTTATTAAAGCTTGCAAAAAAAGCACATGTGAGTTTATCACATGTAAAACGCATTTTCACATCTAATAAATCAACATGCAGGCAAATTCGTTTTCTGGGCAGTTTACATGTAAAATGTTAGACATCATTGACATGTGCTGCATATATGTATGGAAGAAAAATGTTACATGTGAAATGTGATTTTATGTGAAATATATTTCTTATGTGAAAATTTGAATGTAAATTTTTGAGGTGATGTGATTTCATGACCCATATGTTTGATATGCTTTTTTAGATTTAAGATTTATGATTATTTTTTGGACAAACCCATTTAGCGTTGAGTGTATAAAATCATCACTCATCTCCCAGAGGCATCTTCAAATTGCTTGTTTTGTCTGGCTAACAGTCTGAAACACAAAGATGTTTAATCTACAATTATATAAAGCCGAGTAAAGCGGCAAATACAAATTTAAAAAGCCAGAACCAGAGATTTTGGTCATTTTTACTTATATATTGTCCCCATATTTGTAACACCTTTGGTTTCTGTATTATGCAATTTAAAAGACAAATACAATTTGTCTTTCCCACAACAGGGAAGACTATGAGAACCAAAGAGCTTCTGTACTGAAATATATTGTATAATAGGTCCATTTAATTAGTAATAAATGCAGATTTTAACAAAAGAAAGCAGCTTCCCTAATTTTGTTCACTTCTCTTATTCACTTTCCTCCCTTCCTTTCCTTCCTTCCTCTAAGTTATTTCTTGTTATCGCACAAGTGGTAGTAAAGAAAGAGAGGAGACAACCTGGTAAAGGTCAGAGGGACACAATTCAACAACAAACAAAGGCAAACAAAAAGGAGGTAGAGCAGGTCGTCCATTAATCCCAGGGTTGGCGGTTCGATCCCCAGCTCCTCCTGTCCAGATGTCAAAGTGTCCTTGGGCAAGACGCTGAACCCTAAGTAGCTCCCGATGGAGGCCAGCACCTTGCATGGCAGCTCCGTCACCATCTGTGTGTGAATGTGTGTGTGTGAATGGGTGAATGAGAGCACTTTGGGAACCGTTAAGGTTGAAAAGCGCTATAAGTGAAGTCCATTTACCATTTACCATTTAAAATGTGCCAGGGGTTGCATGGTGTGTGTGTGTGTGTGTGTGCAAATGTGACAGGTCATTGAGTGTGTTGTTCTCTATCTACAAGGTGAAAAATGTGTACAAAGCCATCATGTTGTGTACTCACAAATGTCATGTTTATCCTGAAAGCCTTGGAGTGATTTGTTTTTATCTTTATGAATTCCTCATATGTCTGCATCCCTCAGCGTTTCACACAATACTCGCTGCACACATATTATCTTAACCAACAATTAGCTCGCTTTTAGATAGATGGTTTTGTTTTGTTGATGGGAACAAAACCAAACAACAAAACCTCTAACAACATTAGTGCATCATTTTGGGTCTCAATAATGTTTAATAAAAAAGGCTGCTTTATTTAATCTAAAAGCCAAGTTTGTAACACTTTTAATGATGGCTTGTCTGCTATTGTGTGATTCACAGAGAAAAATCTAATTACCATCATCGCTAGGTGCTTATAGAGGGCTGATAGGGGACCAGGGACACATTAATTAAAGGGAGACACAGTCTCCAACGCACACAAAAACACACACTTTCACACCTCTGCGTTGCTGTCCAGGGGGCATTATAGGTCATGCAGGTGGCACGTAGTAATATAGAGAGTAATTAGACAATGTAAATATCACAAGCTCTGCCCGCCGCTGTAATTAAGGGGAACAGACGGAGATCCAATTGTAGAATAAATCTTTCTTGGATAAAAATAGTTCCTGGCAGAGGTGTGAGTGACTGTGAATATCACAGCTGTCATGTCAGAGTAAAGTAAAATTTACTAAAAGCCACACGACTGCAGTTTCCTCGTCACATGTGTTGATAGATGCTAATAGCCACTTCTGCACTCTGGTACTCCGGTTGGTCTCCTAGCCACCACATGCACTCGCAGCGTTGCTCAGAAACCCGTCTGTTGTTGTACAATGTGACTGAACCAAGCCTGAATCACTATTTATGAAATAGATGTCCATTGTTTTATAGATTTACCCAGAGAGAACTTTTCACAGATCAAGTGAGTGTAGTGAGTATCGACGTTGTGAACTTCCCCTCAGCTGAATACATCAGCCTAAAAGTGCTTAAATAGAAATCAAGCTGATAAAACTCTTGTTGCAGTTCTGTTTGACGATGGCAGCCGATACATTTGGGACACACACACCTGTACCCATTGGTTTTAAATAGTGATTCCTGATCTATGTGTCGTGCTTCTGTGTTTGAATCAGCCCCAGCTGGATCTTTGTGATTGCCCGGGATGGAGGGCGAATCTGGAGCCAGAGATGATGAGTTGTATTGGGGAAGATGTTGGCATTTCACCGCCCAGACGCTGAATTAACCCCTGCTGAAAGGGCACATTTTATCTTTTGACGCTGTACAGTGTGAGGAGGTTTTGCCCTCTTCATCCAGGTTACTCGGTGGGAGCTTTTACTAACCTACATCCACGTAGCTGCTGTAACTGCATAATGTAATAATAAACAATTTTCTCTCTATCTATCTCTAAAGGTCCCTTCTTTGTTTTCTATTTTTATTATAGTATTATATATACAACAAACAACAAACACATATAATATCTATGATATACTATACTATATTTATTATTATTTATTATATATTATACCATACTCAAACTATACGATATATTTTGTTATAGTATAGTACTACATTTCACCCTATATTATATTTTATATACCTATTATACTATATCATGTTATGTTATACTGCTTTATTACTTACTACATCATATTTTTATATTAGTACAGACAAACACAAAGTATAATTTCTTAACCATATTATATATTATTCTGGTGTATGCTGTTACAGTAGATGTGATCATATTACTTTGATGCTACTAATCACACCGCTATGTCACTTTGCTTGACACGGTAGATGCCTTGTAAATCTGAGTTCAATTGCTCTTGTATAATTTTCTTATTTTTATTTGATATACATTACCGGTATATATATTTATCTGTACTTATTTCTGCTGCTGCAACACCTGGATTTCTCCTCTGGGGATCAATAAAGACTTATCTTATCTTAAAACCCATCTATTCATTCAGCCATCCCTCCTATAGCTTTCCATCCCTCCGTCATCTCTCGGTACCTGTAACAGCAGTCTCTCGTCTCCAATGATGGCGGCCTTCCTCCAGTCGATGACTTCAGAGAAGGGAAGCTCCCAGCCGTTACTCAGGATAACCGGGATACAAGCCGCCTGAGAGAAAAAGGATCAGTATGATGAGAAATCACTCTTTTTTGGGGCACTGGAGCTGAATAAATGATAGTGGGCAGCAAATGATCCTTACATAATGTACATAGGAATAGAAAGCAGTAGTCCACATTGTCAGTGTCCGCATTTATAAAGCTATTTTTAATGATTTATTGAGTTTAACCTTGTGTGTGTGTACTTGTTTTAGGGAAAGAGTGTAAAACGAGATGCAGTAAATGGACACATTAGTTTAGCCAGGATCACATTTTAAAGTTTTGTTTTTTAACTCTTTTAAAGTATTGGATGTTATTCTTACATTTTCAACTTTGCGACAAATCATGTGTCGTGTTTTTTTTCTGTCAACGGACTGTTTTGCCTCAAAGAAGAAGTGAGAAAAATGTTCTCTGTTGACAAGTTTTCACAGCTTGACAGAGGGAGAAAAATCCCAGTGACACATAAAGTCTAACCACAAGTTTAAAGCAGAGCAGCACTGGGAGGGATCTATTTTTCCCCCCAACTGAGGGATTTATCCTCTTAGGTAGTTTCTGTCTGATGAGACACTTTCAAAGTGTTCCAAGGGAGAGTTTTGCAGGAACAAATGGAGTTGCCAAAAAGATTAAGGACAAAATAAAGTGTATTTATTTATTTCCCCTGTATGCATCAATATTTAGAGGATTCATTAATGTGACTAATTCATCAGGAGCTGTTTTCACTTCCCACAGGAGCTCTCTGTGCTGCTGTAAATTCATTTCATGATGAGGCTCTCGAAACTGTTCATCATTTGTGGTTAATGGATCGGACTTGATTGGGCACTCCGCTGCACTATTAAACTGTGTTTTTAAAGGGAAAATATGCTGTTTTTCTGGATAATTTCTTTCACTTTTCTATTTTTTTATGCCTCGTCTGTAAGCCTGTGGTGTAATTTCATTATATTCTCATCTTAAATTATATAACAGATATTAAATTAATGGTAATGGGAATAAGCTGAAACCTGTTTCTAATCTAAGAAAGCAGGTTTTATAAAAAATACTGTGTAACCTCATACCATACAGCACAGTTGATAGTGCTGAATGGTAAAAAAGTATATAAAAAAGTATATAAAATGTAATGTGGACAAGTTTGCAAGGCTATGGTTTTTCTTTTTGTATTTGTCTACAACTATAACTCATTATTAGCTCTTGTGTCTAATTATATATTAACATATATGATTACATGTTATACTGTTATCAAGCAAACACAAGCGAAAGTCATGTTTTCATATGTGATTTGTCAAAAAAAACATGTGCCATGTGAAATGTGTTACACATAATAATAATATTAAATGTGAAATTGAGGTTTTCAAATATGCTGTCTATAATTTCACATATGAAATATCTGAATATTAAGTAAGTGTATTATTATTATTAAGTGTAAGTTAAAACCACATGCGCCTACATGTGAAATGTGATGAACAGATTTAACATACAGTCACATGTGCTTTTATAAAGAAACTGTTTATACACCATCGTGAAAATCAGTAACTTCTTTTAAATCCCTTCATAAAACCCATTTTTCTTGCTTTCATGTGATGTCGTCTTTTTATCGTCTTTTTTATTGCTTTTATTGTTTGCATTCTTTTTATTGGTATTTAATTATAATTAAGTTTGTCTTGCTTTTGTTTTGCCTCACTGTTTGGCTTTCTGTTGTCATATTGCTTTCTGAGTATCTGAGCACTTTGTAAACTCACTACTGTATGGTATGATTTGTAAATGAAGTCTCAAGTAGTGAAGCAGTGTCAGAGCAGAGTGAAAAAAAAAATGTAATAAGTCTGGTATTTTCCTCTAAAGTTCAAGTTCGACTGGATTCTCAATCAAGTGAAGCTGAGAGATTAAAGGAGATTCACAAAATGCCGAGTGCATAATCAGTGACCTGTCTCCGCAAACTCTCACTGCTTTGATTAGTCTGGCTTTGTGAGGTGACTTTCTCTTTTCTCTTCTCTCTTTTTGGCATCCTCTCACATGTCTCTTTGTTTTTCTGTCCTCTCATCTGCTGTCCTCTGAGTTTTGATGATTAGTATGGGCTACCTTTGCACATGGGGGACTTTTTCTTTCCTCACCTCTGGCAAATGGGTCTGATTTGCTGAAAAAATCCATTAAAATAATTGGCATGCATTTAAAATGAAAGTTTAATTAAAAGTATAGCCCATCATTTCTTTTCCTGCCAATCATTATTCCTATTCCTTTGTGCATCTTTCCCAAGAAAATCTCTCACCTTTTCTAATGTCACCAGAAAGTTCAGCCTCTACTTGCTCATTACTTTTGATTAAAAACAGTAAACATTATGGAGCCAAAAAGTGCCAAACAAAGACTAAAGAAAGGTTGGTGGCACCTATGTATTGACTGTTTCTTTTAATGTATAATCTGACACATTTACATCATATTAATGTTTATTAATGTGTGCAATCCCTGATAAATAAACACATAAAGTAAAATGAAGTCATGGAAAGTAAAGTAAATGTGCTATAATCACTCAAAGGTGTCAACTGACTCGTTTTACTATACTCTAAGCTGGTCTACTCACTCTTCTAGCTAAACAGCTAAATGGTGAAATCAGTTTGATGTAAGAAAAAATATTCAAGAACACTAAAGTACTGATTAAAACATATATAACAAATCCTTCTAGCTCTTGCTCTAGATGAGTGGAAGCAAGCACAACCTCTTTATTCCTAAACTTAAGTGTGCAGTCTGTCCTCAACAGAATATATTGTTGGAAAGTGAGAAAAAAACAAGTACAAGGAAAACAAGACAGCCAAAGGCAGGCACAGGGCAGAGGCAGATACCTAATGTCAAAGAAAGAAAGAAACAAGGTGCTAATGAAAGATGAAAGATGAACACATCTGTGGTCTGAAGACGTGTGTAAACCTTTTCTCTGCGGTGAATCCACAGAAACAGGCCTTTTTCTGCGGCAGCGAGATGACAGATTGTCAATAGTAATAAGATCAGCTGTTGTTAAGAGGAGGCCAAGGAACCCTTTGATTCCTTGTAGTTCCCAGCTGGAGCTCCACAGGCTGTCTGATAAGCCTTTACCAGTAATCATGAGAAGAACAGCGATGGGGAATCCAACTAGTTATTTTGCTTTTCTACAGTACCAGTGTCATGTAGTTGGTATTGTCTCTGGGAACTTGAAGTATTTAATGACCTGAGGAGGAGTTTATATTGTAAAGCTGCATCCAAAATACACATAGTGTTTGTTTGAAGGCTGATTCTGATATTTTTGAGACTCATTATCTTTAAATTTGACTGTGAAATGTGGAAACATAATAACGTGTTTAATCATTCCTCCACCAGAACTGCATCCTGACAGTGTGCATTGTAAGGCATTGCACTGAAGCAGCATTTAGACCTTAAAGTTTGGAGATAAAAATTACAGAAATAAAACTGAACATTAAAAAACAAGAAAAAATAGCACTCATGAGCTCAGTGTGTCTAACCTCCTGACTACAGCCCTGACTCCAAATAGCAACTTCTGGCTCCTCAGAAAAAGACTCAAGGTAATTTCAAGGTAGCTACTTAAAAACATACCATATCTGACGTCATAAGTATGCAGTCTAAAAAACAATGACCTATGAAAGGAAAGGTGCTGCATATAATAATAATAATAATAATAATAATAAAAATTTTATGTATATAGCACTTTTCAAGCAAAGGTACAAAGTGCTTTCTAGATTAAAGGATTTACAGAACAATAATTAAAAAATCTAATTTAAGAGATGATCTCATGTAAGACAGATATATAATGATCTCATCTAAAGTAGATAGAATGTCCAAAACTCTCGAATTTAAACAGATAAAAGTGCAAAATATATGGAAGCACATATAAAAACACTAAAATGATGATGCTGAAACAAGCACTATTAAAATATGTAAAAACAATAAAATTAAAATAAAACACCATATATGTCATCTGTGTGCTCAGTGTAGATGGGGCTCAATAGAAAGTCCTGCTGAGGGAGTTGACTTTGACTTCAGCTACATAGTTTTGGGTCTTTCAACATTAGACATCCTCGCCCAGGACACTTGTGGCTTGACTTGTGTCTCTATTCACAATATTGCAAGCACAATATGGAAGGAGCTTTGTTTAAGGCCTCAGTATGCTTAAAACAAAGTGCATGTCAGAGTGTCTAGCAGCGTTAGAAACACCCTGAACATGTCATCATTTCAATATGGCGGCAGGCTTTTTGCCCAGCCTTCAACTGTAGCCATTCAGAACAGATACTCAATAAATACTTTTGCCTTTAGACTTGTTAGTACGACACATCATACGACTTAGTTCCTTTCAAACATACTGAACCCTTTACTCTCACTTAATGGCCAGATGTAGAGCATGCAATCACATAACCCACAGCAGAACAAACACACACCTGCAGGGCCTCTAGGAAGCGAAAGGATCCAAGACGTCGGCCCCGGGGCACCAGGCAGAAACTGGAGTTATGTAGCAGCTCCTGGTAGTCAAACCTACACAAACACAATCAAAAAAAGTCAGGTTAGAAGATGAGAGAAGAACGCCTCAGCAAGCAAGAGAAGAAGAAACTAAGAAAAAGTACAAAAGGAAGGAGGTTTGTTACATGAATCAACTTTTCCTTGTGTACAAGCTCATCTAATGTGCTACGAGAGAACATTAATACTTTATGCACTCTAGGGGGAAAAAAGACTATAAACCTCTAATTTAGAGAAAGACAGGACAACAGAGAGACAAAGGGAGAGCAGAGGATAATCAAACGTCCAAGAAAGCGCTTGTGAGCTCTTGTGACTTTTTGTAATTTCTTAGAATCTAAAAGGTGAAGGCATTTTCATAAGGTCTAGAGAGCGGAAAGAGACAAAGAGCAAAGTGATTTTCAAACCCTGAATCTATGTTTCCACGTTGCCGGTTCCTCAGCATCCACACACATACATTTCAAAGAACAATCTAAAGCAGCTTACTCCTAAATGGCTAGCAGACTTTTTCAAGAACTTGATCTCTTTCATAAAATGTGTTCTTGTAGAAGGCAGAGCGGTAGCTTCTGCACATCAAAAGATACACGGTGGATGAATTATGAAATCTGATGGGGGAAAAAAAGCAGTCCACAGCTGTTATATATAATCAAACACCAGCAACCCTTAACACATTTCATCTGATCAAGATATGTGAAGAGAGAATCCTCCATGCAGGGTTACCTTTAGTGAAGGTTTCACTCAGTCGTGTTGGGGGAAACTATTGATCTAACAGCATGGTGTACCATGTGAAATCAATGCGAGTGTTTGAAGGCCAGTACTAATACTAAAATTCTTTTAGAGCGAGTTAGCAGCCCCTTAGGGAAGGGCGAGGCAGGTTTCACTGAAGGGTTAGCCGATTGCAAGTGATGCTAGCACACTCAAACACTCATTCCCTTTAGCTTGCTTCTTCACGGAGGACAGCAGCTTGGTTTTACAGCGGTAACACTGGATTTCAATAGTGACCCTGGTTCATGGCAAAAAAATATGTCAGACCTGATCAAAGTCCTGAAACAACTCCTGTAGTGTAACGGCGGTTTCAGGAGCAAATAGTTTGCGCAAGGTGGAGCACAAAATGAAGAGCAGCACATAATCTTCCAAAGCAGCTAACTAGGATGCACCAGACTACATTGGAAATAATCACTATTCAGTTTCTAACCTCCCTGTCCTCTCTAATATTTTCTGCCATGCTTGAGATTGTTTGAACAGGATCGGAGAGTAGAGATATACAGTAGAACTCCAGGAATTCAGAAATGCACAAAATGTACTTTACCTTATTCTTCTCTATAATAAAATTATCGCCATCATAACACCCACTTCCTGTCAATGGCAGAATCCCATTGAACGTTCATTGTGGAGGTTTCAGATACTTGTGTTCAGTCTGTTTACTCTACACTACACGACAGTTAACACACTGCTTCTGTATCGCCCTATTGCCTCCTCATACTGTAGCTCTGAAGTTCCAACAAAAGTTTCATACTGTATTTAGCAATTCAATGGTGAAGCAAAAATTGTTTGGGATATACTGAACATGCACAATCATTAGGACAGAAGTGGATTATGCTGCAGGAGTGGTTTGAGACGATGCTAGGGACATTTTGATTTCAGTGTAACTGCTGTGAATCCAAGCTGAGAAAAGCTACAAACTTATCAAAGCCACCTTTCAAGCCAAAAGGAGGTGAGTGTTAGATACTCAAAACATAGATTTTTGGTGGAGTAAAAAAAAAGACTACAGTATGCTGAATGTTGACAATCAGGTGTTCAGTCACTTGCTCAGTTCAAACAGCGTTGGCCACCAAAGGTTATAAACAACAGCACATCCTCCAGAGGCTGCTAAGGCCGACATTTAGACTTGTTGCCTTGTTTCAAAAAGGCCATTAAAAATGCCAGAACACAATATATTTCTCTGAAGTCAAAATGTTTCTACACTCCTGATAGCAGCGTTATTCATAGTTGGACTGTTCCACACTCCCCCTCATAAAGAGTTTTTCAAGTCACTTCTGTCTGTCCAAAGTCTGTGACTTTAAAGCTCTGGTGGCACCTGTGTACGTGTACGTGTGTGTGTGTGTGTGTGTGCACACATGATCTCAGGGCTGGCCTGAGGAGATTTCAGATTGCAGCCTAATCTGTCTGGGGATCAACTGTCCCCACAACCTCACCACTAGACACCTACAGTATGTGTGTGTGTGTGTGTGTGTGTGTAGGTGTAGGTGTGTGTGTGTGTGTGTGTGTGTGTGTGTCCACCTGCCTGGAAAGCCTGCCTCTATAATGTGTGTGTATGTGTATGATAAGTCTTTCTGATGAGAGAATGTCTGGAATATCACTTACTGTCACTGCACCTGTGTGTGTGTGTGTGTGTGTGTGTGTGTGTGTGTGTGTGTGTGAAAGATGGAGAGAGCAAAATAAGATGTCAGGTGTCCAGTTTGTCACCCAAAGACAAGGTCATTCTGACGGCCGCTGAGAGAGATGCACACAGACAGAGACAGCCCGTCACACATAAAGACAGTTATTTGGGAATAACAACAAACAATTAAATCTCACTTCACCACACAGCTCCTCAGATTCATGGTGGTCTTGTGACCTTGACTCAATTCCTGCATGATTTGTTTTTTTGTGATGTCATCTTTATCTCTGATGAAAAAGCCAGGGAACCTGTCTTGGGTTTCAGCCAGGTTTGGACAGTGCCATGAAAGTAGAGCTGCTTTGTCCCGAGCTGCAGCCTGTACCCTGACTCTCGGATACTGAGCACCCAAGAGCCCTCGGCACATAAGCACCAGTGATAATGATACTGAGCTGGAAGCTGAAATGGCAGCAATGGGATTACTACCAGGTATGGAAGGACCAGACCCTCCAACTAAAGCAACAACAAGAAACTACAGGGCCAGTGAACAACACAGAGATCTGACAGGAACTATGCATCTGGAGCCAGATACATAAAACACATCATAGCCTCAAACAGCTGCAGATCACACACGTATCCGTAAACCCACATTGGTAGTGGTATCATCATATCAAACCTCAAAAGCAATTAATAAAAATAAAGTCTATGATGGTGTCTTTGATTGGCATGTTATAGATAGGAGTGTAGACTCCAAACAAATCATAAACACACAGTGAAATTGGTCCTAAAAATATATATATATATATGAATATTCAAGTTTTTATTTCCACTTTAACATACCGGTATTACACTTTTTTGCTCTGGTGAGTCTAAAGTATGCATAAGGTGTGCACAACATACCAGTTTACGTAAAAGAAATAAGAGTGTGTATGTTTCTGTGGGTACTCATCACTTATACATCTGGATTGGGATGCAGCAGCTATTCATAAATCTATCACTATGTTTGTGCATAAAGTCCTTCATAAGTTTATAGTAACAACTACTAAGTTAAAAACGAGCAATTCACTTAATCTGGTTGCAACATTCAAATGAAAGAAAAGTCTTTAGTAATGTGTAAATATGTTGCTAGGAAACAGCTGTAACACAGTCCAATCAAAAGCAATCAACTATGTAAACAGGAAGTCACGGTAGCATCAATAGATTTAACATAACTTCCAAGAGTAATGTCAATCATGACATAAAATGTAACGGCCAATCATTTGTTAATGTTTTATTTATATATACATACATGGAGAAATGTGTCTCACAATTAGCAGTGTTCATGCAGTTAAGAATGATGCTAACCTTGCTGAATGTTATTTGGCCAGGTAGTCACTTTATTAGTAGCCATTATTGGCATAATGGTTTGTAATTTGAGACAATGGATGTTAAGTTATTTTTGTGAAGTGTGATTTATAATCTTCTGAAAGTGTTCGGTCAGATGTGTTGACTATATTTCACATTACCTTTTATACTCTTTAATCTAAACGAGTCATATATATATATATATTTATTTTTGTTAGTTAGCTACTTCATTTAGCTACGCAACAGTTACACCTAATCACCTAACAATTAATCTCTATGTTAGAACTTGTTTGTTTTGTTAGCATATAGGCTAAGTTTGACCTTACAAAGATCTGGTGCAACCTGGCTCCTGGCTACTGGTTATTATTGGCCAGACAGTGCTTATTGCGGTGTCTTGCATCATCATCATCATCATCAGTGGCATCAGTGTCCTCTATACAAGCATTGCAAATGTGGGATGAAATCAACCAGATGGGCCAGTTGCGTCATGGGGAGCTGATATGAGCCAGGTAACTTCTAAGATGACTGTAATTCCAATAAAAAACCTGGCAACCCATAAGGTCTGCGATGCTGCCCTGGCAATCATACCCTGTTTTTAACGGTCAGGGTGAGGGATGGTGTGTCACAAGCTTGGGATAAAAATCCTTTGGACCAGATACTGACTGCTTCTCAAATAAACCAACTGCTGAGCTTCCAACACTCTCTAACCAAGGGTGCCACAGGTTTGATTCACAGATTGATTCTGCAGCTCCAGCTGTCACAGCAGCCTCCTCATGCCTGTGTTCCCTGGTATGCTGGCCCAGTGTTACCTCTCAGGGATTCTTTCAGGTGGTGCGGGCTCTACATCTCCAGGAAAAACTTGCCTCCCTCCCTATTCTGGTCAGGACGTGACGTGGCAACAAATGCCTTACACAACATTACTTATAGTGCGAGGAGCAGCTTCAGCGTAGTGTATGCTTTCTTGGATACAGAGGACGCTGTTATCTTTTTGTTTTTGTAATGGTTTGTAGCAACAACAAAAGATCTACATAAATCTATAAAACTTAAAAGATGTAATTCACAGTATTTGAATGAAGCCTAAAAGTGGTCCTCAAAGACACTTGACCAAACAGCATGTTCTTGGTAACAGCCATGCTCTGAATGAAAGGATCACCTGCAGAAACATCTGAGACCTGAATGGTTCGCTGCATTTGTTGACCCACCCTGTCAGACTGTAGACAGCTAGAGGTTTCAGTGAAACCTCTCTATGCTCTTTACCTATGCTATTTTGCTGTCCACTTTTCTCCACACACTGTGTTTAGAATTGAAAAGGTCAGTGATCAGGGAAAAGGACTAGTCACTGCTCCTCCTCATGAAGCAGCACGTCCTTTGGCCACTGTCCTGGGCTTGATATACTGGGAGTAGGTCCCATGAGAAACTGGGACATCCAAGCTTGTCTAAGAGGGAATCCCAGGAGACCCCAAGAGGAGTTGAAGAAATGAACATATGGGCTGCTCTGCATTGTGTGTTGCCACCATGACCCTGACCCAGATAACAGCACCATAATCCTCCTAACAGTTTGAGTACAGTGCAACAATAAACCGTTGGAAATTGATTCCTTTTAGCATCAAAAACTGTTGAATGCTTAAGGATTTATTTCCTCGTAAACTAATCACAATCAGATGTATTAGCTAAACAGAAAGAGATAAAAGGATAGATAAGGATGGAAGGAATACTAGACAATGTAGTTTGAGTCAGATATTGGACCCTTACTCCTCGCACTGGCTGGCTGATCCTCTCAGAGCACATTTTCTCAACTCATTTATCTGTCATTATGCTTCACCTACAGCTACCTGCTTCAGTGTTTGCAGTGATGGAAGTAGAGGGTGTGTTCTTACACCTATGTGCATTCATTGTATGTTTGTTTAAATGCACTTGAGTGTGTGTGAATGCCTTTCCTGCACATAAACATTCACGAGCATGTATAAAAGTGGCTGAATTTGTGTTTCTGAAACTTTTTCTTGTGTGTTTTTGAGCACATGCCAGTGCTGCATGTGTGAGGAAAAGTGTGTGTTTTGCAAGCGTGTGATCCCTTTGTGTGTCAAAATAAATGTGTGCAGTACTGTATGTCTATGTGTGTATAGAAGGAGTGTTGTTGCATTTAATTGACTGCATTGTGTTGTATGTGTATGTGAGCACTATTTGTTGCATAATTTAATATATAGAGATCATTATTCCTTTTTTGGTTTTTCAAATAAATAATCCAGGATTTTATCTGCGTATTTTGTATATTTAAAAACAATAGAGATAAAAAAATCAGTGTGAACTTTGTATTTATATTTTCAAACACTCAAATAGTTAAATAGTTTCATCATAATTTGATGTAGTTTGTCCACTTTTTTTTCTCCACCTTTTTAAAAAAAAATGAAATAGGTTGTGGTGCATAATCAGCCTTGTATCTGCCCTTTCCCTCCTCTTTTCTCTTCACTTACAATTAACTGAGCTGTGCTTGTTGCAGCAGGACCTTGATTAACTTAAACTAAGGTGATTAGTATCTGATTGCAGCAGGAAACACAACAACTTTTGTATACATGGGGACTAAAAATCTGTGTGAAAATTAGCTTCAACTAATCTGGTCCTTACAAATATACGTAGCTGGTAGTTTTTAGCGACAATCCATAAAAAAGACCTTTTTAATGTAGTTTGTAGATACTGTGTCCACGAATCCAATGTGTGGATTCAGAGTATTTTTCTGTGTTTGTGAGCATGAAAGAGACAGAGAGACAGACAAGAGAAAGACAAAGTTGGATGATACCCAGTGAGAGGGAATTAAAAATCAATATGTGCCACAGAGAATCACTCAGAACATTTTAGCTGGAAAACAAAAGAAATAGTGTTGTTCACTACAAAGTAAAAGGGTTCTCTCAGCAGATGACGCTAAATAGTTTCAGGAGCAACGGATCAATACGAGGCCTTTAAAGAGTAGACCCTGAGGTCTGGTTTACACTAGTGAAAAATGTGTTTTTATATCGGAAAAAAAGCCAAAATCCACAAAACAAAACATTACAAACAAAAGTAATACAGTTGGAGAGCTCTCCTCACAGACAGACAGACAAAACATATTGTTGATAATTACATGATGGACAGCTCTGTGTATCAGTCTGTTATTTATCGTCTGAATCAGAAAATATTTCAAAATTTTGTTTTACAGTCCGAAACATGCACAAACTCTCGTTCGTTTAAATCAGGGCTTAAGACTTTCTTTCCTGATATAACCTTTTCTTCATTTTAGACTGTATTATATATATATTTATGCACAGATCCTGTATGGCTGCCTGTGGTCAGATAATATTTAACACTGAAGCACTGAGAGTTTGGTATATTTTGTTATAAAGGTTTCAAGGTTTTGCAGAAAGAGAAGGTATTGAAAAATCGTTAGGTATCAGTGCAGAGGTATTATTCTGGTGCAGGAAATTTTTATACAATACTCAGTCTTACTATGAGTCTGTAAGCAGGACACTTATTTAACTTTACTGAAGTCTGGGGAGTCGAGGCTCCCAACATTTATCATTACAGATGCAGTGTACTTTGTAAACTAAATGGCATCACCAGTAATTACTACAATCCGGCACACACATTCAGGCAAAAAAAAAAAAAAGATGTGAAGGCTTTGTCTTACACACAGACTAATAGTCCCTCTTGGTGTAATTGTTCACTGTGTGTGAGGCCTCACATGCATTGTGTGGACCCATTAATTATGAAGGAGAGACACACACAGGGATGTCCTTGAAGAGAAAAACGTTTGCACATAAAAGAGCAAACGTGGCTAAAATGTTGCTCACTAGTGCAATTTAGAAGACAATGGAAATAAACTGAACAACTTGAACCCTACAGCGAGAAATGTTTTCCTTACAACAGCTGCAAAAAGAGGAGAGAAAAATGAGCAAAGGTGATTCAGAGAGCACTGAAACAGAGTGTACAGGAGAAGATGATCTCTAGAAAGGGCTAATCTGGTCAGACAATCAGGCGCCAAGGTCTTTAAACGCACCACAAACATAAAAGAAAACACTGGTCCAATGGCAGAAAAACAAACTTAAAACTCACTGGGAATGGGATTAATCACTTCATAATTTATTATAGGCTTATAGGCTGGTGACCAGTTAATGACTGATCTTACTTCCTCACAGTTGCACAGGGCGCAGTCCGAAGTGGGACATTTCTCAAAATCTTTTTTCCAGGCCTTGATCTACAAGTCACCGCCATATTAGAAGTCAGTGCCATTTGTTTGCAACATAAGTTGTCATTTACAGGGTTGCAGAGTCAACAATAAATATGTTCAAATATGTCCAGTTTGATCACTTCAGGGTCCATAGGCCATCAGATTACAGCAAAGATTACAGCCTTAAGAACATTTCACATTATGAGCAAAGAGTGTAAAAATATCTAAACAACATCTTTAAAATGAATTTCCCTGTTAATTTAAACTGGGTAAAGATGTAAAATGAATTACATTAAAATAAAACTCTCTGCTTCAATCCCTCAAAATTTGTGCAGCTACATTATGTGTCACAGTGTGTGTGTGTGTGTTTGTGTGTGTGAGTGTGTGTGTGTGTGTGTGTGAGTGTGTGTGTGTGTATGCATTGAGGCAACACGGAACAGTCACATTATATTTGTGCAATTTCCCCTTCTGACTCCCCAAATATGTCGTCTCCTCTTCAACGGGCCACAGAAACAGAGGAAGAAAGCGTGTGTGGTTTGATAAATTTGTTTCAAAATGGGAGTCACAAGGAGAGGCACCCTCGGCGGCACAAGATGTGAAGCAGTTGTGATTTGTTAAGTCAGGCCAGGATCTGAGGGGCTTTGTGTGTGTGTGTGTGTGTGTGTGTGTGTGTACACGTGTGTGTGTGTGTGTCTAAGACGTTGAGCTGGGAGAGCTGCAGAAGATTCCCAGGTGTTTTTCTGATTGAAAACACTTCGCTAATGTTGTCCCATGTTGGCTGCAGCGTGTTACTTTATACGCACCTGATTAGTGACTAGTAACTTTAATATTGTTCGTTTTAATCATTGAAAATTAACATAATACAATTCTACTGCATTTTGGAGAGACAATAGTCTGCTAATTGACAATTTAATATAAGTGCACTTATGTTGATGAGAAAGGCTTAAATGAGCATCAACATTTTTCATTGATTTGGAAAGCAATGATATAAATGCTCTTCGAAGCACATGCCATATTGAAAAAGTACTCTAACAAGTTATTTTTTTAAGAAGGCCGGGCGGATATCTCATGATATCATCTTATTGCAGATATATTGGTATCGCGTATGTCAGCTGAATAATGCATTTTAAAAAAGTAGAGAATTTGATTATTTTCCAAAATGTTTCTTTATGTTATACTGTGTGTTTATGTAAAAAAAACAAAAAAAAAAACAGAAATAACAAAAAGAAGTGTCAGCCAATATAATGCTTTCTGTTTTTTTTATACCTTCAAATCAATATCCAAATCACTGTCAATGAAAAATCAGCTAGGCTATACTTTGTAACACATTTTAAAGGTACTTTAATCACTTATTGGCCACTAGGGGGCAGAAAAAACATCAAGACACTTCTGACTGATATGCAGGCATCACCATGTGCCTGACTTATAAAGCTGTTATGGCTAACATGTCCACAAATATAAGTCAAACATTTCCCCTACTGCTTTCAGCTCTCATTCTGGCCAATCATTACAAGTTCCTACATGAGATTCTCTGTTTGACAAGTTCTAATTAAATAAAATGTGTCTCTTGCTCCTAGGGTGTATTCATTAATGTGTTAAATTTTGAGCAGCCTTTTCACACAAATTTAGTCTTTTTTTTTGTCTCATTGTCTCAGTTAAAGAACCATCTGTGGGCCTAAAACAACACAGGTATGTGTTAATGAAAAACACAACAGAGGGGGGCAAAAGAGAGCACATGGGTGTTTTAGGTTGCAGTGATTTTCTTATTTTTTTCTCGTCAAGCACCTGTGACTGAGGATTGAGATCAAAATGTTTTACACAAGTATAAATGCAGTCCAGCTAAACCATATTTAAGAAAATCAAGACACGCCGCTTAGAAAAGAGGCCGCAGAGAGAGGACATTCAACCTTCAGTTATCGGATTTCTTTCCACAAAATGTAGTGTAACCCACATGGTTACTAAACCCATTTATGTAATTTAAGTGTCTCGCCACAAGGTGGTACACCAGCTCGGTACTCATTGTACTCATTGTCACGATCACTGGGTGCATTCGCGCGCTGATCCGGGATACAGACCAGAGAGCACTCGTCACTGAGAGAGCTGACAAACCTAGAATGAGTCTTATTGCCATATTGAATGAGAGGAGCCACTTCACTGTGCGAGCCTCCGATTGGTTTCTTTGCCGGATTAGGAAAAGACCATTCTGATTCTGAACCCTTGGAGGTTCAGTGGCGAGCCAGGAAGAGCGAGCGACTGTGGACGGAAAGGAAGCACGGTGTGGCCAGCCGTGGGATCCACTCCGGAGAACCACAGACCATCAACTCACTTCACTCTCTGACACAGATAAGAATTTTACACTACAAAACCTACCCGGGTAGTCATATGAACATTGAACACACTATCTCCTAACACAGAAGAGGGGACACTTTTATTTGAACTTTATTGTTTTTTTCCTTTTTTTGGAAGAGCTCTATTTTTTGTATTTTATTTTCATACATTGGAAATTATTCTTGTGAGGCAATAAATTGTCTATGTTCAACTTCATGCCAACCTCGTGGGTTATTCAAATAATTAAGGAGTCCAACTTTCCGAACCTAGTGGAATGTGGTATGCTTTCTTCCAGTAGGGCTGAGGGCGCTACAGTAGGTAAATCCATGCTACTATGAGATTCCTGGAACATTAGTCCACTAATTAGATCCATTAGTCAGTTTGTGTCATATATAACAGATAGGGCAGAAGTTAAAATGCAAAGTACAGTGGCGTAGATGGTCCCACAGCTCGGTACAGTGAAGAAATACTTAAATAAGTATCTTAGCTGTTCCTATGTGAGGCTTTAAGGCAAATGTGGTCATAACTCAGGACACTATGGGGAAATGTGTTACACTTTGAATACCTAAAACCATTACAAGCACACAGTTGAGAATCTCTCCTGATAAAACAATGAAATGAACGATGGTTAAGGCGTAAAACTGATTGGGGGGAATAATGTGAGCCGCTACAACATCCCAGCCAAGTCTATCAGCACCTGGCTCTTTGGAGTCTGTTGGAAGCTGTTTAAAAACTCGTCAAAGCATCAACAAGCTATTTAGTCCACCATCAAAGAGCGTGGCTTGGAATCTGCGCGTGTGTTGAGAGAGAAAATGAGCGGCTGCTTTCTGGCACGGTTAGTCTTGCAAATGTGTCTGCCCACATTAGTGCAGAGGTGTGTTTGTGCATTTTAAAAGCACTGCCATTGTCTCCAATCTGCTGTCAACAAATCACATAATTCAGAGGCCATATGGAAAATGTTTGATGCTTTAATAGCTTATGCTGCAAACAATGGGAAGTAATGGGGGTCTGGTTGAGTGGAGAGAGCATTAGTGATTTGAAGCTTTCTAGCTTGAGTGTGTATGTATGTGTGTTTCTCTTTGTGTTGACCAAACATCCCCACAGGAATAGAAAGATGTGAAAAATCCTCCAAACTGAGGAGATTTTGACCAAGCAAAGTAGATCTAGGTTTGGGTTTAGCAAGTGCTGAAGAAGATTAAAGGCTTCAGTAAGCTTCAAATGATCTGCTTGTCAGATCATCAAACAGCCAGAAACAGTAAGAAAGACTCTTCCCCAACACAATATTCTGATGTCCGAAACTGACAATCAGACAGCACATCCACTTCATGCAGCAATCAAACCGGTTTGAAGGGGTGTGAGAGGATTCAAACATTTCTCTCTAGCTCTCTTTTCTCGCTCTTCACACAACTACTTCCATCACTTTTCACGTGTACAACCAAGAGCAACACCATAAGAGATTCTCCAAAAGTGTGCACTGTTATTCCAATTTGTACAACTCATTGCTTCTCGCCCCTTTCTATGGTTTTAAGCATTACCCCCTGCCTCAGAGTGTTGCCATTCGGAACAAGTATAAACACTTTTGCTGTGTTTGCACGACACTATGCAAGAAC
>VMKM01003759.1:0-29392 GCA_008360985.2 Macquaria ambigua | reverse complement strand
AGTGATACCTAATGACAAAGTTGTCCACAGCTAATGCAATTCCCCCCCCCCTATTTCTTTGCCAAAACTTTCAGTAGGCCTGAGTCCATCCATCAGAACAAGCCTCATCAGGGCAAGCCAGGCAGTCGTATCAGAAATAATGTGCTCTTCATAATGGGATGGCCATAATGTTCTTCACAGGTTGGGGTATTAACTGAGTTCATACATCACCCACACTGCAGGAACTGAGGGCTAGTTTGACAAAGAAGCACCTCTGGGACGATAGGGAGGTACTCTACATAGCATAGGTAGCTAATGATCAAGATAACTGCAGTGAACTAATGGGAAAAGTAAGGTGAGTGAGTAGGGTTTTCCTCATGGGTGTTAATTAGAGGTCAGGTTGTTTCAAAGTTTTTCTCATAGATACTTAAAATGTATAGGATGTTTTTTATACATGAGGGAACCGACCTGGAAAGTTACAGAGTGATGGTATGGGAAAGAGGTTTAGTGTTGAGTTAATCAGGTTAAATAAAAGAAGAAAGAAAATGGAAAGAGAGGGATCTCAGTGGTCAGTATCAAACAAGGATAAAGGCAACTGACCCCCTGCCCCAAGACATGTTCCTTGCTGCATTGGGAAGGCCTCTGAAACAACATTTGAGGGGCTTCATTCCAAAAACAAGATATCTATTATCTTAAGTAAGCACTATGGATTTTTCCACATGGCTGAGCCAAAAAGACAAAGTTACTGTATAAATGAAGATGGTGGCTGCTTTTGTAGTACAAAGCCAGTGGCAATGATAAAGAAATACAGAGCTCATTGTCTTCAGTGATTGTGTGATGTCAAGCAGATAGTACTTTTCAGTGTTGGGACACTCTACTGAGAAGTTTCTACCTACAGAGATAGTTTGAGAAGATTGTTTTCCACAGTATTGACTTGGCATACTTGGAGTGAATGTACTTTGACTGATAATGGACAAGGCAGCACACTGCATCGCTTTAAAAAAAAAAAGAAATTCTGGTGCTTATTTTTGCCCCCAACAGGAACAAACCTTTTAAATTTGACCAACCAGTGACCTTTCCCCAAATGCCAAAATCAGGTCACACTTTTTCTAACTACTCTACACAATGATTGCTATAACAAAAAAAAAAGTAATAGCTAACTGGACTGGTCTGCAGGCTTTTGAGGGCTTTTTTGTTTTATGTTTTTTTTCTTGCTCTTTTTATTATGCTGTCACTTTTTATATGTGTTACATTTGGTGAAAGTGATATGAAAGCTTTGGTTTCATTATTGTTGTAAAGTCAGTTCGCACTGAACAGGTTGTCATTTGGCTGACTGGTATCTGCAGAAAACTCTGCAGCAGCACAGTGTTGTGTGTGCTGCTGAGTTTTCAGCCCTGCTTTTCTTACCCAACGGTACCAATAATACACAGTAACACCTGCTGAGTGTTGGGTGACCTCATACCGGCAGTGGCACAGAGATATACGTCAAGAGAAAAGGCTGAGTACAAGAACAAAAATTGAGAAAACAAGGTAAAAAGGCACACATTCCTACCCCAGAGATATCATCATATCAACACCAACTTTCTTTAGATCAATAGTAAACCAGAAGTATGTTGGCCAGAGACAGTGTTAGCCCCTCTGACTACTATAAAAAGACACTAAAATGTAAAATTGTACCAATTGTCACAACCAGGCATAGATAGAAGCTGGCTGCGTTGCTTTGGAATTTACTTTATTACGCAACCTTTGGAATATAGTCTATTTACAGTATGTGTAGGATCAGATTTAGGCACGCTCACGTCTGCTATATGCGTGCTGTATATAGACCAGCATGCCAAGCATTTCCTCATGTAATCCCAGTCTTCTACTAGGTATCACGCATGATAAATCATTGGCCCCAAGGGGAGATTTGCGAAGACTGTTGTGGTCTGAATTGTTTCCTTGCCACAAGTAGTGTGCATTCAGTGTTCCCCCTAGGAAATTTTTCATCAGAGTTCTTAGGCCTCTTCCTACAAAAGCAATATTAATCACAATGAGAGTACCTGATTGAATGAAGGATAAATCACTTGCACCTCGGGCCATATAGCCTAACCTCTCCAATCTTAGCTTCAAGATTGGAAACATAGGACTCGGTGTACATTGTTTCTTACAAGCTCAACTGTTCCCTTTGGCTCTTGTTGCCAACAACAGCGCCCTGGGAGACAGTGAAGCATGAAACTGGAAGTTGAGATGGAAAACGTCTGTAGGTCATCCAGGGCAAACACACACAGGCAGGCGCTCACACCTACAAGAGAGAAAAAAAAGTGTATCTGTGAATGCTGGTAGTCAGGAGGAGATGGAAAAGCTCCTGGGAGCAAACAAGACACACTCACATGCAGAGACACATGCACACACACTCTCACCTTTCCAGTGACCACGTTTTCATTTTTTTCCAATTACTGAGCTTCACATCTGCTGATGATTTTTCGGTCAAGCAGGAAGCCCAGCCAGCCCAGCTTGTCCCCGCTCAGCATCAACGCCATTCTGCACATTATGCAAATCGGGCAAGGATCGGAAGATTGGGAGAGGTCCTGCTGATAATGAGGGTGATGACAGCAAAAGTCCAGTATTGTGGTATTCGTTACCATAGTTACCATGCTAAATTGCTTAAGGGTAACAGCTGGAGCTGTAGGAGGATAGGAGAGGTGTAATTGAAGAGAGGGAACAGAGAGAGCGGCAGCTGAGGTGGAGATGGAGACGGATGATGAGAGGCACATACAGAAAAAACCCTCACTTAGCAAAGGGTTTGGATTTGGGCTGCAGTTAAAGTTCATGGGTACAGTAATGTCCTGCATACACAGGATCACTGGTGCATTTGTCTTCTATGAAGGAATCGTGATCATGCAAAGACGACATTTATTTGAAACAGATTCTGTTTTGTGGATGTCTTAAAAGCTTTCTGAGGCCTCTGTAAACAGGTGTTCTACAGGTTCTCTCCTTTTGCATAATTCATCCATGAGTCTGAAGACTTATTAGACACCAAAACACTGCATACTATGAGAATTTTACAACCCAAGAAAGTTAACATGGCCACAATAATTTTGTTCTCTGTCGCAACAATTGTGAGGTCAACAGGAAAATTACCCCGTTCACACTACAAAGTAATCTACCAGGAATATGCGTTTGCATATTATTTGATTGCACTGCCTGATGATGTTGCATTGCGTGCAGCGAAAGTTGAGACCCAGCTGTGCCAACAAACTGGCCTCATTGAAAGGAATGCATTTTTTGACACAGCTCTATTGTCACTGATTTATAATTGCTATTATAAATCATACTATTTAGTACTCCAAAGTTACCAGATTTACCTTTGAAGGCTAAAGAACACTACCTTACTCCTACTGAAGCTTATCCGCAACAAAAGGACATATCCAACACTGTAAAAGAAGTGAAGCAAATGAAGCAAAATGAATTCCTGAGTCCACTGAGAAAGTTAGTCATGTCCTGATACCCACACTCATTTAGTCATATTAGCAGTCCTGTCATGTGGTGACCCACCAGAGGTTTGGCCCCTGCCCTTGTTGGGGCTTAACCCCGAAGTTTCAGAAGCATTGGTTTAGATAATGAGTCACCATATTATTTGGTCAGTAATGAAGAGCTGTCATAACTTGTGTCAGGGTGTGAGTTAATATTACTTTCAGTCTTTTCAGTACATTGACCAGGTTAAGCTACAGTTGGGCATAGCATGGTTTCATGCTGCTTTATATTTCCATGTAATGAGAACTTAATGCCTCTATTCCATTCTATTCAGCTGGCAAGCTTGAAAGTGTCCAGCTTTTTACATAAATGCACTTATCTAACAACCTCATTTATAGTTGAAAGTGAGAAAATATACATTTTCTTTTAAAAGTCCATTAATGTCTGCAAGCAAGGACTTAAAGCAAGACATCACAAGAATAAACTATCATGGAAGGATGATCACACTGAATTGGTATTCTGCTTTAAATGTATACTAATTTTTCAGATACTATAATACATGTATTAGATACTTGCACCTGTTCAACTGGGGTATTTCAGCTGTTTATCTTAAAAGTGTCTGTTTCTTTGACGAACTGCGTAGAGCTAGCTACTTATTCTGACTAACTTCAAGTAATGCTGGAAACTGTTTCAGTGTTCAGTGCAGCTCTGAAGCCAGAGTCGGTAGTTGCATAGCTGAGAGTGAAGCATTGGCCCATGAGCTCAGCAAAGAGAAATCCAGCGAATGCTGTCAGCTTTGATACCATTCTTCCTGGAGAAGCTGAGGCTTTGAAAGGCACTCCAATTACAGTAACTTCGCCTTGCAAAGCAAAGCCTGTATCACTCCGTAAGCCTGCCAGCCTGCCATGTTTTATACTCCGTATAAGTTCAAGAGAGCTGTCTGAGCATGGTTCTACCTGCGTGAGTGCATGCATGAATGAAAATGTGTGTCAGAGCATTCGCTGACAGAGAGGGAGTGCTTCGGGAGGTGCGTCTGAGAGCTGCCCACTCGTATCAGCACGCAGAAAGGATGGATGGGAGAGGGGAGATGTGGCATGGTTTAAAAGAGGACCAGACACAAACATGCAATGTAGAAATTACGCTTTCTACATTTTTGCACGAAAAAGACTTTTACTTGAAGCCTATCTTACTGTTTGTCTCTAGAATGCCTCTGCTACAACAGATGGCTATTTGAAACTGCTAACATGCATGAATACACTTAAATCCTGAAAAGTCAATTAATTGATTAGTAAATTGACAGAATGTTAATTGACAGCTATTTTAATAATCAATTGTGTAAAATATATACCATTTGTAGGATTCAGCTGCTCAAGTGAAGAGTTGCTGCTTTTCCTAATTTCATGTTACTACAAAATGATAACAATTAACAAATGTGTTTTTTAATTGTAAGAACAAAATAAGCAGTTGGAAGACACATTGGGTCTTGAAACTTGCAATGGGCATTTGTCTTTGTTGCAGTCCAAAGTGTCTTAATGTGCAAGAATAGGAGGTGACATTGCACACAGACCAATGCACATCTTTGTTGACAAGCTGCAGGTTGGCACATGAGGATTGAGATAAAAGCTGCATATTTGCCCATATTTTGGCGAAAAATAAGTAATTTGAACATACTGAGAATATGAATGACTTTTCTTCTGCCTTTAAAACTGGTCATTGTTGGAATTCAAGGTGACCACAGTCACTGTCACTGTGAGGGACGAAACTTTGTTACACTTAACTTTTAAATTTACAGTGGATGGCTCTATGATACTCGAAAGGCCATCTCTGATTATTGGCACAACTGAACAGGAAGCGGCTGCAGCACCAGTAAGTCATGTGTTGGTGTACTGAGCCAGCCTGGGCAGTGTTTCAGACTTCCTTGCTGGCAGCGTTCTCCTGCTCCTCTTTGCTGAGGCGCCTGGTTTTTTTCAGTTCTTCCCACTTTGCTCCCTGAAGTTGAAACAAATATCAGGAGCAAAGCAAGCTGCCAGTCAGCCTCGGCCTCAGCTTCCCTCTGCTGCTTTTTCTGCGGTCTGCTGAGCACGCATGAGTCCAGGTCGGCCCCACATCACAGCGACCACAGCTGCCATTGTAAGACTGTGGCAGCATTTTCAACTGCTCAGTGTCTACAGGGACAAAACACTGGAGGTGCCTCTTTTATTTTTTTCAAGTCCCTCCCCTGGGCATGTGCACAAAAAGCCTCCTGCCCAATTTCCCCCCTATAAGTCTAGAAATGTGACCATTTTGGCTCTACTCTGTACTGTGTTGGATGTTATATGTGTTGCCCGGTAACACCTTAGCTAAACACGAACCTAGGGCCCCCAACTTCTAGGTACAGGGTTGGGGTGCTACATATGTTTCGTGCACAAAGGCTAATTTGATACTTCACTATACAAACCAAGCTTGTGGTGTAGAGGAAATGGATGGTACAAAAGTGTATTTAATTTCATGCAAATAAAGGTGTTGTTTGCAGAGCAATCGGCCATTAGCTTGGACAAACAGGATAGGTGCAATTCAGACCTGCAAACTTATATCCACAAGCCAGCTGCTCCACTGCAGCCTGACTTAACACCCCCACATCTAACCACAGCAGTGTCTGTCAGTTGTTCGTTGGCGTCACCAGATGTGAGGGAATTAATTTGAATCCCTGTGATGAAATGGGAGACAAGGAAAGATGTTTTAAACCCTAAAACCCTTTGGAATAACTGAAAAATTACTCCACTCTCTGTGGAGCAGTTGAATAATAATGTTGCGGCATTAAAGGAATTTTTAAATTGCACAAAGGCGTTTTGACATAAGTCTCTTAATCATGGACTTTTTTTATCAGGAGAAACATCGATGGGGGAAATTTACGATGCCCTTTGCTAATGGAAATGCCTCAATGGAAAGTCTGATGTTTGCTTGTGAGGTAAATGATAACCACACTGGGCTATTGGGGAATATTCTGAAGAAAGCATGACTGAATTACATCAGACTCTGCTTTCAAGTTTGAGAATGATTTTCTTTTGTAAAAGCGATATGTCGAGCTGAGCATCTCTTCGTCTGTGCTGGTTTTAACTTTAATTTTCCTGTATTGTTTGAATCCTGTTGAGAAAGCCTTATCTACGGCTGGCTTCTGCTCTAATGGAGGGGATCACTGAGGATCACTATCGCTAATGCAATATTCTCAATTCCATATCTAATATTACCTGTCTGTGGAAAGAAGCAAGGCTGACAAGAAGAGAGATAGCTGGCTTTTTTCTGTTGGCCTGTACGACTCTTTCCGATTTTCTGTTCTCAGTCTCCCGCCACATCAAGCTCAAAGTACTCTTTGCTTTGTAGACACCAAAAAGCACCATTCTGAATTTAGGTTTCACCGCTTCTTTCTCTCTTTCTCTTTCTGCCAATTACCGACCTCACATCGTCTGATTGAAGTAGCAGAATTTCTCCCTGCATTCCTATCACCATCACGCCTCCAACCTATTCAGGAGTCTCACTGCTGAGTGCTGGACTTTTCATATTCAATCTTGTGCAAAACAGCTCTCCTTACCTTTCTCGCTCCCTCGTTCCAGCAGTCTCATAATTTTCTTTAGACAAAGGATTTCCCCCTTCCTCCACATCCATTTGGATTCACCAGCAAGTGCTCTAAGGGAAATCCAATTTTGGCCACCAACCTCTGGAGTGGAAGAACAAAGTGGGGCATTTGCATGGAGTGAAGGGGAAATGGTGTGTTGTGCGGGAGATGAGACAGAGAATCCCTCTGATTGCTTTACTGATTTGGATATCGAATAGGTGCTGTAGTGGAATGTAAATGAAGCGCTCACAGAAATTGCTCTGAAAAGATAAATTGGCTAAATAAACCTATGAAAAGTGAGAAAGGACAAAAATAATTAAGGTGAGGCACAAATTATGAGCTTGATATTACATGTGAGAAGGTTCTCGCTATTTCTACAGACCTTTTTATAAAGATTTCAGTACAGTAAAAGCTGCTTCCCAGAATGAAATGGGCTTTGAAATGAATTGGAGTGTGACTATAGGTCAGGTTTGAAAGCATTTTGAAAGTGGAAATGTTCTAGTCCTCTGAATTGTTGGCTATACATTGGAAGGATTTCTCCAGTTGAAGAAAAGTAAGAAAATAACGGCAAATTTAAATGGTTAAGGTCAAAGTTGTCGCTCATTCAAAATCTGCAGAAATAACCATAATGTTCTCTGAAAGTAAATTTTGTAGTCACAGGTCAGTGGCATGTCAGTTTTCAGGGGTCTGTGGGCTCTGTGACCAAGATGGAAAAATAAGGCTACTTATCCATAACCCTGGACATATAGGTTTGCCATTCAGTTGACCACAAGAGGGGTGCGGCTGCATTCGATTCACAAGCTAACTGATTGCACTGGAACGTCTCACTCTAGAGCTTTCAGTCAGTCTCCACCCTCAGCTGCATTCTCACACAATTTTGGGTGAGATCAAATCTATTTGAGTGCACCGCCCAAATAAATTGTATGTCTGGGAATCAGTAGTAATCAGATGACTAAGGTTTACAACACTGAGAGATACTTGGAATACAAGACAGGTTAGGCCTATGACTGGGTGCATTTTTAAACAACTGGTGTCTGGCACTGTCTGATTTGTTCAGATGGAATACACTTTAGTCATCTGCTGTACTAGACACGGTATCTGGTACATCTTTGTTGGGGGAATATCGTCTGACACAGGAAGTTTTATGTTTACCGTTTGTGTTGGAGAGAGAGAGGAAGAACTGGGTTGCTGGCTGTGCTATCAACATAACGTACAAGGAGGAACAATGAAACAAGTGGAAAGAGTTGTGCAGAAAAAACACCACAAATTAACCCCAAAGATGGAAACAAACCAAATCAGTATTCATTCATTTTCTGGTCACTCTGACCACAGGGAAACAAGGTATAAACACAACAATCACCTTATACATCACCTTACACCTTTGTTTGGTGCAATTACCTATTTACACATCACACAGACACAGAGCAACATTAGCATTAATTTGCTTCTGGCCACCTGACAAATGTTAACCAGCTAGTTGCCAACCGTCTGCCGTTTAGTGTTTATCATAGCTTTTACTCAGCTGCGTGCTGCAGCTGGAAACAAGGTTGATGAGAATGGTGAGACTAAACCAAAACAGTAAAGTTGCGGTACAACCAAAACAATGAGCTGAAAGACACTAAAAATCTCTGTAGAGCTGAGGGCAACTGCAGAGTCAGATGATAATTCTCTGTAGGTTTGTCACCCCTTTACCACTACACAGTCATTTGACCCATTGTTAATATAAAAAAAGGTTGTTAGTGCTGCTTTAAATGTAAATAATTATCTCCAAAAATACCACTTTAAACTTAATTTTGATGAGTGCTGAAACGACTGGTAGATTCATTGATTAGTCAATGGACAGAAAATAAACTCACCTATTAAGCCAAAATGCCAACAACATTTGCTGGTTCCAGCTTCTCAGATGTTAGGATATGCTGCTTTTCTATGTTTTACATAATTGTAAATTGAATATCTTCACTTGCAGACTGTTGGTCAGACAAAACAAGCACTTTGAAGCTGTCAGGGCTATGAGAAAACAATCAATAGATGAATCGATAGTGAAAATAATTGTCAGTTGCTGTCCTAATTTAGATTTGAGTTATTTTCATTTTTGATGTATAAAGAGTTGAAGAGTGCCTCCTTGCCTCTCTGTCCAGGAGCCTGCTCTCCTCTCTTTTCCCTGCTGGGAAACCGGTGGTACAGTTGATAAGATTGTCGAACATGGAGCTTCTGGCCATAGCTCACCACAGCTCCGACATTCACACAGGCCCTCCTTACTTGCTGTGTAGATGAAGGCAAGTACAGGCTGTTAGTGCTTCTTACAACAGCAATACCATGAGATAAGATAGCAGAGCAGAACACAGGAACTCTTCTGCCTGTAGTGTCTTGAATATCAGTAACAGTGCAGAGGAGACGCAGAGTTGGTACAGTACATAGACTGTATGTGTGTGTGCTGTGTGTTTTGTGTGTGACAGCTCCCCCCCGGCTCTCTGTGAGGTTCCTCTCTTGTCAGGTTATTTCAGGTTTTGTTTGGATTTTTGGGTGGAATAATCTCAGTGGAAGAGGAACAACTGCTGGGAAAAGTGTATCCTGGAGTGGCATCCTTCCTCTTTATATGTCTGTTTTATCTTTTCTGTGAGTTCTTACTGTCTGTGCGTTGGCGTTTGTTTGCCTGTGTGTGTATGTCTCTACTTACATGCCTGCAAGCATCCATGATTGTGTGTGTGTACCAGAGTTGGTGTTTTTTTCCTGCAGGGGTGTGTGTCTCTGTCTGATAAGTGAGCTTGTGGCAGCAGTGACAGTCCAAGACAATAAAAAGACAATTTCCTTGACTCTGCAGGGAGTAGGAATGCTGCGGTCATCAGCCTGATGCCCACATTACTGTACGCCTTTTAACAGGAGCCTTTATAGACGGAGCAGAAGTACTGACCCCTGTGTCCAGCTATGCTGTCTTTGTTGATGGGGAAGAAAGAAAAAGCTCTGTTCCTGCGAGAGAAAAAATGATGAGCAGAGAGAGACATTTTCGAGAGAGGAAAGTCTGGAAGTAGAGGAGATGAAGATGATTTGGTCTCTAATTCTGGACGTAAAACCACTTGATGAAGGCTCTCATCCAAAGTGCCTTACATTAGCCTGATTGAATAACATGTCTAGTAAAAACGGCCCGGGTGGGAATGAGACTCTGAGCCCTGAAAGTGCTGGTACCTCGCTCGCTCTACCCAGTAAGCTACAGCACTGTTAGTGAATCACAGCGGATGATACGGCAAAGCTGCAAGACACGCTAGTTGTGAGGAGCGATGATAGCCAGTTACGTAACAGGCATTTTCACATTTTCAGACTTGCGGTCAGGAGGTAAATAATAGCCAGTGTCGCATCCAAACAACTGTAATGGCCGATAATGAGCAGCTGGTCTTTGCCAGGACAAACAATAGACGAGTCTGCTCTATTTCCCCTTCCTGTCTTGTTTCCTCAGCAAGCTCGGCGCAGCAAGGGGAGAGTGACACAAACACAACTTTCATTGTTGCACACAAGAAGTACATGTTATTTTGCAGAGAATATTAGGATTAGTCAGTTGTTATGCAGATATGAGTTTTGTAAACCAATCTGGCACTGGCTGACTGTTACTGATATATTATCATTAAATTCTGATTAGTTGCCTGCTGTACAATTGCCTGCAGTGGCACAGTTGCAATGCATTCTCTCATCCATAGCCACTGCTGGTACAGCTGTGGTTGTTAATTTGTCTGTCATGAGCAAGAAACAAACAAAGCAACAAATTACTGATCACATGCTCCTGATAATGTTTTAACTTCTCTCAAAGTGTAAAGTTGGGAACTGAAGTGTTCACACGTTTGTCTCCATGTTTGGAGCAGACTCTCGTGGACATGGGTAGAGATGACAAAATTTACATGATGCGGACCCTTGAGCACATGCAGAAAGTATCATTTGGGCCAAATGCTCACCCTACTGGTGGAAGCGTCATGCTGTAAGGGTTCATTTCAGCAGCAGTGACTTGTGAGGATATAGCAGTAGTAATGAATGAAGCCATGCAGGCACAGACAAATTCCTGAGGAGACCGAAGTGAAGCTTTTGTCCAAAGCGACTTACAATAAGTGCATTCAAACCACGTAGGAGCAAGAGCTAGATATCATCCAAAATTAGGAGTGTATCCCTTTTAAACAAATAACTCAAAGCATGTTCAGTGCTACAGTACAAGTGCTTGGAGATGTTTTCATACATCAACACTGGAATGAAAGTCCTCCAAGAATGTGTAAGTGTGTGAGTAAATTCAATTCCTCTGAAAATATGTGTAATGACTAGAAGATATCAGCTCACAGACACTCACAGCTCGAGCAAAATCCGCAAGTAGGAATGTGTGAAAATCCCCAAATCCAGATGTGCCCAGCTGATGCAGACAGCCAAACTGGAGCTGGATGCTGTAAACACACCCTACCTGAAGATAGTGACTTAATCCTCATTTTCAGTACTTTTTCAAAACGTATTAGAGTTCAGGCTGCAGCTCCACACAATGCAGAAAAGGTGTTCGACTACCTTAAGGCACTGTATCTTTTAAATAGAGAATTGTGATTATATAGTCATGTGTTGAAATCCCCTATCAGGTTAGAAAGCTTTATTTACCTAAGGCCTGATGGACTATTACAGTGTATAATCTTCTCATTAATCTGCCATGAATCTGCCTCTGTGTCCTCTTCACACTTCCCTTGTTGGCAGGTGCCACTGTTTATAATCCCCAAATAATTCCTCCCTTGTAATACTTGATATTGTCGTGTATATTTAGCTTTTTGTCAGCACAAGCGGAAGTGGACTCTTCCTCAAAAGCAATGGCATCCCCCTAATCCAATGCTAATTGCCCTTGTAAAACACAGCTATTATAGAGAAGGTACATGACACATTTAATATGAGCCACTTTGAGTGATTTATTAAATGTGAACTCTGTTAACGATACCCTTTGCAGTTCCTACTTAAACTAATATTTCACCCTGAGGTGTATTTGATGTGTACAAACAGGATGTCCGCCTTTAGTGCCTGTCAGATACATTGTGGGCGACTTCATTAAACTGCCAATTAAAGCTGTAAGAGCTGATAATCCTTTACTGTGTCTTCTGAAGGGCTTTATCATGACAGCCAGTAACTGCTCAGCCCACGCTGTAATTTAAATCCAGCCAAGACCACCTTGTCAGCAGCAGAGGTTCCTTTATGTAATTGGTTGTCTGGTGGTGTTGCTTTTTCGCCTCCTGTTTGTGATTGTGTGTCTCTACATGTGTGTTTCTTACTGAGGTGAGGAGATAAAGACACGCACTGGGAGCCTTGGTGACGCAAAGATTCGGCGAGTTTTGTTTTGTGTGTGCTTTGGGCATTGTTCTCTTGTGTTCTGGAGATGTGAAAATGGTCCAGCTCTTGGCCGGCCCGTTTGTGGAGGTTTCCAGTCCAATGTGTGGTGCAGTGCTGTGGTATGGAGGAATGTTAGCAACAGGGCATGTGGGGCCTGACAACTGGGCTCTACAACATTGTCCGTGCAGGATGCAATGACTTGCTGAACCAACAACCCAAGTCTAGATGGACTCTGCCAGCTTCTAAAACAATGCTTACCCAATTATGAAATTATGTTAATATAGTACACACAACTTCTATACATAAGGCAAGATGTTTTGTAAAATTCCTCTGGTCTTAGCAGCCTTAAATTACAATGCAGCTGCAATAGAGTGTCTTATTTCCACTGAACAAGTATCATGGCTGAGGTTTTTTTTGTTTTTTAGCAATGTCGGTTGCTTCCTGTATTTATAGAAGCTTTTTAAAAATGACTATGCACCCAATACTGGCTGTGAAAATGCTATTTTTGTCCAGTTGTGTTCTAACCTAGATGCCATGATACCACCCAGCACAGTGTGCTGCTATAAGCTCTTTTTAAAGTATTGCTTTGTTGATCCCTGACTAGAGGTCATAGTTTCGGATAAGTTAAGGTGAAATACCAATGATCCCTGGAAATGGGAATAACAGCCCCTTACCCACCTTTTATTTATCACTGCCTGTACACAAAGTAATGGTAGTACAGTGCTACAGTGTACTTTAGAGGTTAAACTTTTTGGCAGAAATGTAACAAATAATAAAGGAAAGTGCAGACGTGTTTTTTAGACGCGTCTAAGTCTGCAACCTTTTTCTGTCTTTGCTATTTCCGTGTCCTGTTGCTCTCCCCCTTTTTCTTTTTTTTTTTTTTTTTTTTTGCTTTGTCTGCCTTTCTGATTTATTCAAACCACAGACAGTGCCTTGAGTCCTTCAGAGTTTGAGTAATAAATGGGCCCGGTGCTGGAATAAAAGGCTTTTATTAGCTGCATGGTGAAAGAATGAAACCTCCTTCCATACTGCAGACATACATTTAAAGAACAGAATGTCTACGGAGAACAGCCTGCATTAATGCTACTGTAGTCTGTGAACACAAACACACATACACACACACAGAGCGTCATTTGGCATGTGTCACTTAGGAATTTGGAGTATGACTGACTGGCAGCTTTTGACATGGTAATGAGTGTGTCTCTCAGCGGACCAGACGCTATATGGGACATATAGTTTTAACCTCAGTATTTTAGTATGATATCATTTGCCACCCACAGCATATTTAAGACGCTTTTACAGGGTTCTCGATTTAAAGAGGTTATTCGGAGACGCAATTTTCAACCAACTCACATGTTCACGCCACTTTTGTCTATCCCTGTCTGAAATTAAAGACTCATTGTTTCAAAAGTGACTACTAATTTAAACTAGTATATCTGCCAGCGTTATCACTGTAAACTGCATACATGCCATGCTAGACTGGAAAGCTTGACAGGCATAGCAACAGTAACTTAGGGGGTCGGGGCTTTCACTGGTGAATGGTCAATTGGCTGTGATTATAGCTGAGTTTTAATTAATTGCCTATAAAACAAATATAGCGTTCCTAGCCTGCTGTGCCCCCATCATTAAGAGGGGTACAATAACAATGATGGTCTCGTTTTGACATAATCAGTGGTTCCACTTTCATTTGACATGTTCATCATCAAATAAAATCTATTCTGAATGAAAGAAAGCTGTAATGTCTCTAACCAATGAGGGCCATTAGCCGCTTCAGCTCTTTACAGCAGGGCCCTGAAAATGAAAGCGCGCTGGAAGTGATTCGTCAATACACCAACTGCCTCTAAATTGAGTTTGTCTCTCTATCCTTTTGGGGAAGAGAGGGATTCATCCTCCGACATGGTTCAATAAGAGCAAAGAAAGGCCTCCGTAACTCATCTCCTCTCTCCTCCTGCTCTTACGACTGTAGGTGGAGGAAAACTGATAGGGAAAAGGTAGAAGCTGATGAGAAACCTGATGGACAGGCTGAAATTACCTTAAATGACCATAGCAGCTTACTTTCATCTATACCTTTGATAGTAAATCCGTCCTCTGAAATCCATCATCATATAATTTGTATAATATATAATTTGTCTGGAAGATGTTACATCTTCAATTCAGCTTCCCACAAATAAGCAGTGTATTGATCGATTTCACCAAAAATCCACCAACTGAATAGCACTACACCCACTGCAACAAAGGTAGAGGAGGACAGACTAGCTAGAGATTTCTAATGAAAGAGTCTGATATATCATCATCTTATGCTTTAGACAGGCGGGTATTGATCGGGCTGACAGAAATCTCTCTAACTCTCGAGTGAGACAGAGAGTTCTTGATCTGATTCTTCAGATGCCAAGATAAGCGTCTGTTATCTTTGAAGCTTATCTATATCTGTGTATAAATCCATCCAACATGGGCACAGATGTATGACCTCAGAGGGAACAGATGGAGAGAAAGAAAAGAGATCGGTCTGCCGGGAGGCAGAAAACTTGGAATCTAGGAGCTGGGATGGGGAGACAGTGACAAAGTGTCAGAGGAGAAAGTCTTTAACTATGCATTAACGTTGTGATAGTTGACAGAAAGATAGATTCATCTTGTTTCCTATAGGACACAACAGGAAACTGTGCCAACAGTCTTGGAAAGTCTCATTTATCAAGCCTGAAGACTAAACTTCAGAAGTTGAATTTTTCACACTGGAGACAGTCCAGATGTTGCAATGTCTTCTTAAATGGATGCTGTCCCAAATGTTGCTTTTTACGTAATAGTGATTCTCTACTTGGCAAAGGGAAAACTGTTTGTGGTTGACCGCCAGCCTTTGTAGGGTTTTTTTTGTTTGACGAAATGCTCATGAATTCAGTGAACAGGTGTTGTTGCACAATATAGCAACTGACAACTCACTGCTATAAACTACCACTGTCAGAGTTGTAACTGACTGAATTGGCAGCTCCCTGTTCAGGTTTAATCAGTTGTTTGCATCACATCTTCAAAGACATACAATGAATTCATTTGTTCTTGTGATTGTTCTTTTGTCCTAACTATGTTTGTATGTAGATGTTTCCTTTGTGGCCAAAAGTGTATGGACAACGGAACAAAGTGTATGGACACAGCAATAATAGAACATTTCATTCCAAAACCAGGGCCATTAATCTATCTAATTAACAGCCTCCACTTTTCTTTCCACCAGATTTTGGACGCTGGCTGCAGAAAAGTTCTCTAATTCAGCCACAAAAGCGTTAGTGAGGTAGACCACTGATGTTGAGCAAAGTTGTTGGATGGGGTTGATTTCGGGCCTCTGTGCAGGCCAGTCAAGTTCTTCCACACCAAACTGGGAAAACCATTTTTTTTATGAACCTGGCTTTGTGCATGGGGGCATTGTCATGCTAAAACAGTAAGGGATGCTTGATTGAGGCTAATCAGGTCTACAAAAGACTTGATTATAAAAAGCTAAAGTGGCAGATTTATGGATATAAAGTGTCTTTGAAAAATCTGCAACCGTTTTTGGTCAAAAGCCTCATCAAAACCACACAGTTGGAAAACTGGGCAAAACTATTAGCTTTCATGTACATACTGTGAATGAGCAAATGGTGCTTGTACCATGTACGTATACTTTGAGACTGGAAGTTCATTCTTGACCTTGGAAACAGCAGTTGGCAAAACAACCTCACCTCAAGGTCCACGTATTGGAGTTTTTGATCATATCACAAGATCTTCTTCAGCAGATGGAGTTGTAGCGATCTGCTATCTTGACCACGGGAGGTTATTATATTCTGGCGAATCACACACCCACCTATGCCTGTCATCCACGCACACCCACCCGTAAACCAATCCAGCCATTTACCTTCTTTTAAATGGCGATGACTCAGATGTCCAAGATGGCGCCGTGCTACGAGGAAGCAGCAAGTCCGCCGGTCCGAGCGGTGAGTGGGCTGTTGGCGTTCTTCTTTGTTTTCTGGTTATAGTCCGTGTATGTAAATTCATTGCTCTATGGCTGAAACCTCCGGGCAACTAATTCCCAGGAGGTCGTCGGTCTTACTGGAGTTCCGGCGGTGTACAAACCTCAACTGACTTGACAGAAAGCACGGACTGGAGTTCACTGGACTGCACATATGACTCACAGGTACTCCGGTAAAAGCCGTGAGAAATACATTTTGGTTTCTTTTTTTTCCTTTTCCCTTAATCCTTTGTCTCACGGAACTGAATGAAATTGTACTGAGAGTGAACATTTGTGAACTGAATTGTTCTGAAAGCGAACATTGTTGTATATTCATAATAGTTGTTTTGGGGATCTGTGAAGAGGAAAATACGGACTGGAGTTTGGGGTTTACTGGGAGGAACTGTTTTCTCTGTGATTGTTTTGCCTGTATTTGGGTTGTTAATACACTGGAGTTGAACTGAGCAATTTCTATTGTGGTACTTTATTGTTGTGGCCTATACTATCTGTTTTGCTTGTGCTTAGGTGTCCTGAGGGTTCAAGATATGAGTGTTGGGTCATTTATTATGCTCTATACTTGAGTCCTGTGTACGGTTGACTAACATAAAATAACGACTCCCAACCCTGGGAAAAAATTGTTAGGCGCTGACCTGACTGGCACCCCAAGCATCTGGTCATACCGTTACAGAGTTGCCCAATAGTCATAGGTAGATGACCAAATTTCCATTTTCCTGAGCAAGTTGAGATTGATAGTTAATTCTTGACCTTGAAAAGTTACGAACGAAAGCTCCAGACCAGCTACTGAGTGGACTTTGTAGAGACATTGTTTTTAACTGCTGGTTTGGTCAAGACTTAACACTTTGTCTCAACTTTTAAGCCAACATGGAAGAGAGGTCTTCAGTAGAAAACAGCTACAATTCCATGACAACTAGGCAACACCATCTGCAAAGAAAGATCATTAGATACGATTGAAAGCTCCAGAACAACTGGACCTTGTGGTGAGATTATTTTGCCAATGTACATATACTTTAGCAGAGTCACATCATATATCACTGTTTAAACTATTTTGCCTTTTCATAGCTCCTTGTATAGAAGGACATGCTATAATGTGATTTTAAATTGGTTTTCCTGAGAAAATTATTAGACGCTAAATGCGCGCGCCAATTTGTAACTTGGTGGTGTGTGTGTTTGTGTGTGTTGTTTGTTGTATGTATACCAACATATATTCAATTGCAAATTTTGGCTTCGATTCAAAGACACTGCCGCGTCGCTGAGATTGATAAAACATGATGGACCCTGTAGCGTCTTGAACACAAATGGTTTTGGAAAATGAAATGCCTTTTCATAAACAACATTGCTTGAGATTGAATCAGCCACCGGTCTGTGGAGGGGGGCAGAGGGGGTGATGTGGACAGAAAATAGAGGAGAGGGGGAGAGAGCGTGAGGAGCAAGTGAGTGTAAAAGAGAGAAAAAATATTATAAAGTGAGAGAGAGTGTAAATGTGTAGAAAATGTGAGTGGTAAGAGAGGGGAAGTGAACATATACAGATCCACTAGAATGACCAGCAGTAAAAGAAAAAGATTAAGATGGATAGTAAAAAAGAAAAAAAAGACTTCAAGGGGGTTGATGTATAGGAGAGAGAAAATGATGAAAGCTTTGTGGTTGGCAAGAAAGAGACGTATGTGGTGGTGAAAGAAGCTGAGAAAGACAGTGTCTCTGGGGAGTTGACTTGGGAACTGTCTAGTCTGTGTAATTGTGCAAACCCACCCATATCTTAGGTTTCATGACCCTCAGATCTGCAGTAATGCATCGTGAGCTTTAGAATACGTGCACCGGAAAAGTGGGAGTAGGTATTTAAATTACGAAAAAAATTGTCTGTCTTGGACATACCTGGCGTTGATTTGTGAAGCTGCCACTTTTATTAGACATTTGAATTATCTCTTGAATGTGAGAAAAAATTAAATATTAGATCTGCTGTTTTTTAAAATTCACAGACCATAATTACAACGCCAAAGCATCAAAGCAGTCGCATTACTATGGGAACGTATGCATTTTAACCCTATAGACAACAAATTTGTTTCCTGACTTTGTGAAATCAAATTGCCATATATTTATGTGACCCTGACAACAAATCAGGTGAGGAATCAGATCTGCCACAAATGAGTATAGCAACATCAATTTTACAACACAGAATTATGCTACGTGTGCTCTGTTTAAATTAATTACTTGTAAGTTCTAAAGGTGTTTCAGAAAGCGAGCGGTTGCCACCTCCCTCATTGTTTCCAGTGTAAACATGACGACAGCCGTGCCGCCAAGGTATGCTGCAGTGGTGAAGAGAGAGGAGGCGGCTGCCATTCTCGTGAATGCCCACACCTATTTCTCACTGCTGTCGGAGTTGATGATGGCTGAGCTTTTTTTTAACTCGCCACGGCCCTGTGTGACCATGGCAACTGCAGAAGCCACACAGGAAAAGCTATACATTGTGCTGGTATCTGAGTTCACTGAATTACACATCTTTACTAGCAACATTAGCTTCAAAGTTTGATTATCCGGTATGGACCAATAAACAGTGTTTATCATATTGGTTAGCTACACTTGCTATGATATTTGTGTGATATTGCCAACCATTCCCTCTACTTTAAGATACAACCTGCTCTGTTTAGCTACGTGATGTTGAGATGAGTAGGTGGACGGCAGCAGTGTATAGTGTATGGTACATGTCGTTGACAGCCCTATGCTACTGTACAAATGTCCTGTTTGGTTTTTTTTCTCTCCTGTAGTTATGATATCATAAATTCAATTGAATTTACATTTTATCATTGTGTTTGCAAGAGGAAAAATAGAGAAAAGGATAACTATAAAATGGCTACGTTCATACTGTGGCAATGCCTTTTGTAGGAGTCTCATGGTACCAGTGCTGAACCTGACAGCACCCAACACATCAGTTTCCTAATAAACAGATCTTTCTTGGTGACAGCTTAGGTCTCATTTTTATAACTTAAAATATTGGACTATGTATGTTGTTATTTTTACAGTTAATATTTTCGCTTTTCGTAAAATGTTGCCTTTTCTACTTCGCATACAGCAACAACACAGGGGACTGGTTGAAAACATCCAGAATAAAATAAAGAAACACAGAGATGGTTGACAAGAAGTCTTGTATAAAGGTTGTAGTGAAATAGGGGGGTAAAACTGAACTAAAGAAGACACTTCTCCTCACTGCAGGAGTGCTCTAGTTTCTTCCTGTGGTGAAGAGCAGAGAGAGTGAGCTTTATTGTAGCTGTGGAGGCCCGACTCGTCCTCTAACAGCTCTGATTGTTGGTTTTCTCCTTCTTTGTATGGCAGCCCCTCTGGCTCTTCCCTAGGGGAAGTGTTAGAGATTTTGTCTGCTTCCTCTTCTGGGTGATTTAACGTCGAGCTGATTGGTTCATGGTTCTCAGGTGTATCTATACTCGGTCCAAGTGCCCAATGACTCCAGTAATCTGTCTTTTGATGTATTCCAGTTATACCCCCACTCTGAGTTTCTGTCAACAAGGCCTCTTACAAAATAGTAAAAGACAAAATAGTAAAAGTGTACGAACCATATGAGTGTTACAAAAATGAACCTAAACCTGCTTGGTTAAGATTAGAGAACAATTGCTTTACCACTAGTAGTAAACACTAGCCGTGTTTCCATAAACATATGTTTATGCACATTTTGAAGTAAGAAAAGCTGTATGGAAACTGTAAAATTCGATAAAACTTCCTGAATTGCGCAAAAACGTTTTTACGCTTGCTTGAGGTGGTTTTTGCCTTTTGTGAAAAAGGAGTTGATGTGCTAAATGAGATATGGAAACACCTTTGCAGAATAAGTTCTGATGTAGTGAACATTTAACTCACATGACTGATCAGCTGCTTCCTCTGAACTGTTCTGCATTAATTTATCTTTGTCTTCACATGAAACATGACCAACATTAGCTGACATAAAACAATTTAAACTTGCCCAATAGAAACAGATTCCTGAGGGCTTCTCTCCATTTTTATCCCCTAGATGGGTTAGATGGCCAAGACGACTTGTTTTGTTTCCAGTTCGCAACCTCAACTTCTTCTACTGTGTTTACTGGTGGATTTCAGCGATGCGTAAAGTGTAGCCTATACCACCAACTTCTGACCAAACTACGCTTTGCAACGAGCCTAGTTTATTCACTCCAAACCAGTTGATGGAAACCCGCCTGATTCACATTTCTTTTTTGGACATTTCAAGAGTTCGCTTCAAATTTGCTTAACAATTGAATGGTACCACGGCTACTTACTGTTGATAGGAAAGGGAGACAAATCAAATTCATAGCTAGAGAGAAGATCTGATACAGTTTGAGCTTGACCTTGTGTAGGGTATAGGTGCTAAACTAGCAGTAGTTAGCAGCAGCCTTTGAGGCTTGATTTGGGAAAGACCTGAACCTTTGCAGGTACAGGTCAGGCCAGGGTGTAAATCACTGATCCTTGCACATCTCTGAACTATAATGTTGTTATATTCTGGTGGTCAGTCCAAGCACAAAGTAAAGGTGATTTGACAGTTGAGAGCTTAAGGTAGCATTTAAGAACTTTAGCTTTCAATTTTTAAAAAAATATTAGAAAAGTATAGTTCAGTAAAGGATGTACTTGAATAGTAGACATGTAGCTTTACAAGAAGACCAGTGAAATGAACCCCTCAGTGACACTGTAAGCCACATGGGATATGCCATAAATTAGTAACAGATCATTAGCTCTTTCATAGACCCCTACTGATGTGCATCTAATATTGTAAAATGACATAACTGACTTGTTGGAGACCAGCAACCTTAAAATGAATATTCTACTGGCTGGATGATTGATTTGGCGTGCAATTTGAATTGTAGAGAGAAGAGGAAAAAATATATATCTTCCGGTGGATATGCAGTACAAATTAGTCCTAAGTATGAGCATTAACTTCAGGTGCCCTCTGGGAGGCGCTATAGGAGTCTCCGGACCAAAACCACCAGGTTCAGGAACAGCTTTTTCCCATCAGCTGTCTCCCTGCTGAACTCTGCCCCCTGACGTCTCCCCCCAACACACACACACACACACACACACACACACACCAACCCCCTTGGACCAACTTGAATGACATCACTGCACTATTAAGTACTCTTTTTTTTAATCTGCTTGCACTAAATAATACCATTGCACAACTGTACATTCAAACCGCACATTCTGCACTTTATGTATACTTTCTGTATATACTGTAAATATTCATGTACCCTGTATATTTATATTCATTATGTTATTCTACTGCTTATGCACTTCTGGTTAGATACTATCTGCATTTCGTTGCCTTGTACCTGTGACATGTGCAATGACAATAAAGTTGAATCTAATCTAATCTAATCTTTGAAGGTTAAAACCACATGCATTTCAGTTCATCAGGCACCTAATGACAACACGACAGTTTGCACATTTAAGAGACCTTGACTTTCAGTTTGTGAAATTATGAGCTTAATGATCTGAGCTGTTAATTAAACTTCATATTCTTACTATATCATTGCTTCTCCCTCCTCCATCTCTTCGTCTCCCTCTTTGTCTCCTTTTCCTCTCTCTCTATTATTCTTTACAGCCCTCTTTATCCTTTTCCTTCTCTCTAGAGTAGACATGTCATTGAGATGGATCTGGGCTCATGATTGGCCAGGGAGAAAACCCGCTGCTCAAAAGGCACTGGTTTGGAACAAATTGGGATGTGGCATAATGGAGCTTCTTGGCCAAATGTGTTTAGACAGAGGAGGCCTGGCCGACTTAGCAGAGCTGGACACCATGCCAGCAGAAACTGCGTCCCCTGTATAAAAGATGGACAAGAAGTTTGACAATAATAACACCATAATTATCTCAGAAAGGCCTGTGTCGATGACCAGGCCAGACCAGACCAGGTGCCCTTTACCTCAGCAAATACACTCCGCTGCCCTGCTGAGATCGTTGAACCCTCATATTGACTTCCATTAGTTGACCTGAGTGGTGTACTGTGTGTGTTTGTGTGTCGGCATGTGTCTGCATGTTTATTTGAAATTTTTATTTTGCTCCCCGTACATTCAGCCTCCCTCAATGAATTGCGGTCGTCAACAGAAATGTGGGCTTTTATTGTGCTCCCCTGGCTCCCAGCTGATATTTCTGTGAGTGAAAATAGCAGCGCTGGCTGAGGACGCTATTGTGTCGTCGGTGTGTTGCCGTCTTTGTTGCCAAAATGATGGATTATACTGGAAACAGGAGGAAAGGACCTTTAGGAAATAAGGACCCGTTTATCAGGAAATAGTGGCTGCAAATGTTAGACTGACTTATTTGCATGATGGATGGGCCTGCTCTTGGACTAAAGTATTCATTTCATTTCAGTTTGTTTACATGTACGCTAATATCCTGTCACTGCTCGGCATACCGGAGTGGTCCATCTCCAAACTGCTGCACGTAAGCAAATCCTGTTTACTGTAAGCAGACAAACAGGAATAATACCTGTTTGCACGAGGCCAGTGTTACCTGGGATGTCCTGTTATTTGTGTGGTTTACTGTGTTCTTAATTATACGCAAATTTTTATTATTGTTAAATGTAAAACGTAAAAATTACCTACAGGGCTGCCTCTAACAACTCCTTTTATTATCAATAATACTTTTTAATTAATACGGTAATCTTAACTCAGGTTCACTTGCTCGCTTTTCCTGAATCTTTTTTTTCACAGCCTTTCCTTGTGGATGGTGTTGGCCAAGGTCCAGAATGAACATCCCCCTCAAACATTTCTAAACTGTAAAAGAAAATAATGACAAAAGATCATCACAATTTACCACAGCCCAATGCGATATCTTCGAATTGCTAATATAGCAGTAAAAAACACCTAACCCCTTGAAAAAACTATCCAAATTACAAATATATGGAACAGAGAAAAGTAAAACCAAGTTTTTCGTATACTTTTTCAGTCAGTCATCAAAAAAACTCAAGCAGTGATGACTGAAAAAAAGTTTAAAGAGCAGGGAGAGTTTCATAAGCTGATACCGGAGCTGCTGATTCACTTGAAGATCTACTTGACATAGGAACACTTCAATAAAAGAATTCAAGAAGTAATACTACTTTATGAGATCTTGAATAAAAACACTGGAAGCTCACATCACAAAATGCTGGACAAATCACAAATCAGCTGATCCTGAACAACAGCTGTTGACACACACACACACACACACACACACACACACACACAGTTGAACTGCATGTTGCCCCTTGGTGCAGCATGGTCTTACCTTGTTGTTTTCCCCCCTGCCTTTTGTCTTCGTATTGTGTCAAAAATGACTGAGGCTGCAGTTGAAATGATGAATTTAATAGCATTTTAGGTGCAAATTTAGGAGGCTCATCTAGCAGAGACATTAGGGATTACCCTAAATGACCCAAACTGTGTTGTGAGCTGTTATCTGTGCTCATTAAAACACCCTCACCACCTCGCCTGGTGTCGAGGTGCTGCATTTGGGGAAAAATCAGACTAAATGAATTGCCAGTTGTGTAAAATGAATGCTTTTGCGATCCCTCAAGTGCAGCAGTTTCTGTGGTACAAGTGTTTTAATTGCATGCATTTATATTCTTATATTATACAGATAGATGCAGCGGTGATATTATCAATCATATCGCTGCTGTATCTTGGAATGTAAGTCTGAAAGCACTAGGGAGAGTGGGAGCTGTGTGGCTGTTGATGTGGATTCAATGATGGGGCCGTATCAGACTGGAATAGACAGGCTTATTAGAGTTAAGTGCTTTCTGTCATATTATGCTGCATACACTTAGCCAGTCAAACCCCGCATGAAATCTGTTAAATTGCCGCTGTAATCATCTCCGCGGAGGTCAATCATGCAATCCATCAGGCTTACCAACATTTAAATCTGGCATGTGTAGCACAGTCAACAGCAGATTACAACACACCCATAAAACCACCAGTAAAACTCTGCCACACAAACATTCATGTACTTTGAGACTTGAGAATAATGGTTAAAGTGCCGATCAGCTTTGTCTATATTTCTGTATGAAAATATATTCCAAGAACTGGAGTGTGTGTGTGTGTGTGTGTGTGTGTGTGTGTGTGTGTGCGCGCGCGCGCATTTCCTGTTTTTTGTAGAACAGGTTGTTGAGTACAGTGATTAGAATAATATGAGCTCTTTTTCCAGCATATTCTTTTTGTAGCAAGGAAATGGTGACATTTTCTTCCCTGTAGATTGTGCTACTAAAGGTACTATGTGGAGTTTTAATTGTAAAAAATCACAGTATTCTTTACATTCAGGGTTTCTTACCAAATCATCTCTATAAACAGATATCTGCATATAAATGCAGAATCTGTAGGCTCTGTTCTCGTTTCCATTTGTAGTCCAAGTAGTATTGACCAATCACGTTTGAGCAGGCTTTGCAGGTAAACAGTCCGTGTGGAGAGCAAAAGAGGCGCAACGCATTGGTCGAAATGCAATCTGGGAACCCATCGGCTATCGTCTGGTGACTATTTTTATCAATCTTGGAACCCTATAGATTAGTTTTTCAAAATTTATCTGCATTCAAATTGTCGTCAGACGATAGCCGATGAGTTCCGAGATTGCTAATTGGACTGTAAACAATGACCAGCACACGGAAGAGGAAGTCTTGGCCCGGATAGCCGTTATCTGTTATTCGGATATCCCCGGGCTACAACAGAAGCCCTGAAACATTGGCCATTGCCCCCAGAGGCTAAATCGTTGTCAGATGATGTCCCCATTCTTAATCCCACCCACAAAGCTCTGATTGGTTGATTGTTTATTCATTTCTGGGAAATAACCATCAATGAGCACAACACCAGACCTTTTTGAATGTGATGTGGTTGGTGGTTCAGAGGTTCTGGAACCAGGCATTGTGTATCTATCTAGCCACTATTGGTTACCAACTCTGTATGGTACCTTGAAGTTTGCAAAGGACTTTGTTGGCCATCATCATTTACTGACATTACCTCTGGATAGATTCAGAAACCTGCTGTGTAAAGTACACCATCATCATCACAGTCCACTTGTCTCAAGGGAACAATGAGTCCTCCTCCTCCTCAGTATACAAACTGTAACTGCATACAAAAATGAACCAATGTAAAGAATCTTTGTCATTTCTGCTGTATTGGCTTTTCTCGTGTAAGCTTGTTTCTGTTGTTGCTGTTTAATAAATGTCCTCATTTTAATGAACATTGTACACTTTATTGTAGAAAATTGCACAAAATGCTTATTATTATTAATCATCATCATACTGATACATGTGTGTGTGTGTGTGTGTGTGTGTGTGAATGTGAAGTGCTTTGAAGTCATCTCAGGTTAAAAGTAGTTAAAAGTTGTATTGAGCTGTCCATTTACCATTCACTACATGTCCACCTATCTAGGAACAATACCCAATAGAATCATTATAGCAAATATATAATGTTACCACAGAAAAGGGCTGGAACTAGCTTTTTTCCCCTTTTAAATAAAGCAATTGTTTTTTTTGACGAATTGATACATTTCCACACAAAGCTGCTAGAGCCTAACATGTCATCGTTTATTTTGTCTTAGCAGTTTAAAAACTCAGAGATTTTATTGATAATGATATTAGTTTGAGAAAAGCTGCTGTTCCTCTCATTAGAAAAGCTGGAACCCAAAAAAAATATATTGAGCATATATTGTTTTAGATTCATTTTCTGTTGATCGACTAATCAATTATTCGACTCATAGTTTTAACACTTCTACACATAATTTTACAAAGCAGGCCGGGACCTGCTGTGGACCCCTCATAGGACCCTTTGCAAACCTCACACTTTTTGTCCATCAGTCAACAAACAAACACAGTGACAGTCAGCATGGTTTGTAACCCAGGGTTGAGGAGCTGACTGGGTTCCTGCCCGGCTCTGTTAAAGCTCCTTGACTTGATTTTTCAGAGTGATGCTGACGAGGCCCTGAGTTGTGTGTTCTGTCATCCTCTATTATACTGCGACCATTCATACACATAAAGTCACGTCTTCAGCATGCAGGCAGACACATTTCAAATGCTGTAGTTTGTATTTTACTCTGCGGCCTGATATGAGGCATGGACACAGTGCACAATGTAGATGTTGAATGCTGAAAATCTGAATTATTGTAGATGTTGAATATACGCTGATAGAATGACCTCTATATTCATTAAAAGGAGTTTTAAATGTAAGCACAGATGAGTCAGGCACAGTCTGCCTTCATAAAAATGGTTCTTTTAAAAATTAGACTTCAGCCTCTGATATCACCTTAAAACAATTTTCATATTTATACCGTAGTATGTCGTTATATCTAGAGGTGAAGCGATTACTCGATTAATTGATTAGTTGATCAACAGACAATAATCAGAAACTATTTTAATAAAAGATTGGTCTTTTTTTTCCAAGCAAAAACGCCTCATATAAAATTAAATATGCCCGGGTTCCAGCTTCTTAAATGTGATTATTTTGTGTTGGATTTTGTGTTGGTCTAAAAAAAAAAAAAACCCCCCGAAAAAAACAAAACATTTGATTACATCACTGTAGGCTTTTGAAAATTGTGATGGTTATTTTATTTTTCTACTATTTTCTGGCATTATACAGACCAAACAGTTAATTGATTAATTGCTCATTTTGAGTTGTACTGATATTTAACTTGGGCTGGGTGTTAATATAATTTACAATTTACAATTTACAAATAAGAGTCAGATTTAATGGGTTTTCATTTAGGTTCTCAGGAGTGATGAACAGAAAATATTAGTTTGACATCTTAGAGTTTCTTTACACACAAAAGGATACTTAAGATTCTTGTTTTTTCTCTTCATCTCATTGTTACTTTCTAACAGTCTCCACAGCTGAGAACAGCACTTGGGGAGTGTGCTACTTCACTGTTTTTATGTGAACTGGAGTCTTTTTTTTTTTTACAAGGGAAATGCAACTAAATGAGCGAAAACCAAGTCAATATTAAGTAAGTCCAGAGTGACACTACAGAGAACAGAGCAAAGGACAATCTACTGACAGAGAGGGCGACTGACAGCTACAAGGGCAGGAATATTGACAGGTTGATTGACAGGGAAAACATGACCGATAAAGTTCAAAAAAGCAGCTGCATTCAGATTTGATTTAGAGGCGATTGACTGTGTTCATCACTTGCTGTGTTTGCAATTCAGACATTTTCTTTACAGCAGCGGTGTATGACATTGAGATATTGTGATACCTGTGCAGAAACTGATAGTGCAAGGTCACTTTTGAAAGTTTAAATGACTTCATCAAACAGAAAACCTGCGGTGGCATCGGTCAACTAAATGCTGTTTTTTTAGTCTTTGCTGGAGGTGGTGAAGTAAGTCAACTTGTCAGCTTGCTTGGACGGAGTACCGTCTCACTGCCGTTGCCGTTTTCTTGCTGCCTTAAGTGTTTCGATTTCTCACTTCCTTGCACTGAGCAGATTTCCCACGAACATCAATACCTGGGACTAGAATTTAATTTGAGCAAACAAGGTGAATCTTGCAGCATCTCAGGGTGGGGGGCTCTATGACTTAGCCTTATAATACAGTTGCTTTTCTGTATAAAATTGCTGGCTAGCGCAGCATTAATGAGCGTCCACTTTCAGAAGCACAATAATGTATCACCCAGCATGACACACCAACTAGCCAAGTCAACAACAGACACACAGACGGTACTTGGAGCTAATGTCTCTCCAGGCTACCGTGCCAGGTGGTTCTATACGACTCAATTATATCCCACTAATTCAGATTACCATCAACATGCAGAGGATTGTTGGAGAGGGATGTGTAGGCAGTCACTTGGCTACACATGTGTTTGCACTTGAATATGAACCCAGGATTCCCACTATAACATAAAAGCCACTTCATCCACTTTTTACACCTGCTTTGTATTTGATATGCAAACAGTGGTTTTCCATACTGTATAGACTGTGGTTGCCTGCTGCTGTTTGACAGTCCTCACAGCTCCATTAGAGGCAGTGGAGTCGATGGAAGCTGTCTCAGTCTGATCTATGGTGTGTAAATTGACTGTGACAGAGGTCTGCCGACCATGCAGTTTGTCATTTTCTGTGACAATTCTTACCATCGTTAGTGTGAAACATTGAATTGGAGTGGATGGGAATGCCTGCTCTATTGGTGTGATTCTTAGGTGGCGAGGTGTGAAAGCATAATTCGAACGGTGGACTTAACCTGCAGTCACACCAGGACCTGAACACTCCAGTCACTGTTGGCCACAAAGCAGCTTCATTCAAGCTCTCGGTCGGGGTTAAGTGCCTCGCTCAAATGACTTTTATGGTCATTCAGTTTTTCCAGCAAACTTTCAATGCTACTTCTAGAGCTGGATATTGAACCTCAGTACTTTTTGAATACTGTCTAAGTTGTGTTGTAGCACTAATTGTCAGAAACTGTAAAGTACTGAAAGCTGGCATATAATGCTTGGCATGTAATAGTCTAGTTTGGCGGTCATGGTATTAAATGCTATAGGCAGTGTGAATGACTGGTAAAGTTTTTATTATTGTGTCTATGCATACAACTATGACCAGCTCACATGGGCTTACAAGAACCCATAAATGAATATAAGCCAGATCCAGAATGCCACAAACCTATTTCAGCAAAATGTATAAATTGCTAAAAGAACTATTACTATATATTTAGAAAAATGGAGAAATCAGAATAAATACAAAATTAGATATTCAATTTTAAACATCAAAATGAAACAACCTTTCTTCATTTCTTTGTTCACACGATTGCCCCCATGTAACTGTGTTTTAAACAGTGAACAAAATGTGTAAATGAACATTTCATTTCATGATATAGATTAGATTAGATTAGATTCAATTTTATTGTCATTGCACATGTCACAGGTACAAGGCAACGAAATGCAGATAGCATCTAACCAGAAGTGCATAAGCAGTAGAATAACATAATGAATATAAATATACAGGGTATATGGTATATAATATATCATACTGATACTGTCTTTTAGCTCTATAACTTTTTCTGCCTCCAGACCTCATCAAACAGACTTACCTATCTTTAAATGTCTACCTTAATCCCCCGAAATCTAAAC
>VMKM01003758.1:0-29405 GCA_008360985.2 Macquaria ambigua | reverse complement strand
GAGAGAGAGAGAGACAGAGAGACAGAGAGAGCAACAGAGAGAGAGAGAGAGAGAGAGAGAGAGAGAGAGAGAGACAGAGAGACAGACAGAGAGAGACAGAGAGAGAGAGACAGAGAGAGAGAGAGAGAGACAGAGAGAGAGAGAGAGAGACAGAGAGAGACAGAGAGACAGAGAGACAGAGAGAGAGAGACAGAGAGAGAGAGAGAGAGACAGAGACAGAGAGAGACAGAGAGAGAGAGAGACAGAGAGACAGAGAGAGAGAGAGAGACAGAGAGAGAGAGAGAGACAGAGAGAGAGAGAGAGAGGGAGAGAGACAGAGAGAGACTGACAGGTCACATGACTCAGGTTCATTCGGATGTTTATTTTAGATCCACGGGAACCCCCCCACCCCCCGCGCCTCCTCCCCATCTCATTTAAAACCGGACGTGTTGTCTGTCAATCTGTCATTAAGTCCTCAGAAAGTGGAGCAATATCTTTTTTAGATTTAGACTGTAACAGCCTTTTAGCTTCTTTCATCCAGTCGCTGATCTCGACCATGACGCACATCGCTCCTCTTTTCGCTCTCATTTTAACATCATCACTCCTGAGATGGACGGCTGCAGAAGCCTCGATCCTCTGCACCTGGACCAAAGCTCTGTCTAACGAAGAAGTGCACCACAGTTTTCTCCGGAGCGACCCCCGGCACACCTCTCCATCTCTGCGGCTCTACCACAGCGCCTGGTCCGGGGAGCGCGCTCTGCTCAGCTGCGCTTGGAGCGACGACGCAGCAGTGATCCAGAACTATGTCTCTGTGTGCCGGGAGCGCGCGCAAGACTTTTCCGATAATCCAGATGAAAATTTCGACGTGCAGTCCATGTTTGAGGCAGAGGATCTGTGCGTCTCTCTGGCTTCTCCAGGGGTCGGCGGGCGCGGGGAGCTCACAGGGAAGAGGCAGGTGAGGAGCGTTGGTGGTCACATCGCGGCCGGTTCACCACCTGATAATCGCCAAGGTCAAGCTGAAAGGTCAGAGGTCAGGACCCATCATCGTGTGAAGCGCGGTTTCATTGTACCAGGGACTCTCTGGTGCGGCTCTGGCAACAAGGCGCCATCATATGCAGATTTGGGTAGGTTGGATATACTTTACTCAAAGTTAGTCCATTAATGAACTTGATGTAGGTCATTGGTTCCCAAGAAAAATCTGAGGGGTCACCAGATCATTAAAAGGATAAGAACACAAAAATATATTGATTTTTTTTACTCTTCTTGAATTGTACTTTTTCTATGTGAAAATATAAATATATAAACATATATATATAAACAGAATCCACAAAATCCTAAATATACACAGTAAGTTGCTCATGTCTCAAGTTTTCATACTAATTTCATCAGGCTGGAATGAAACTAATCATCTTCTCTGTCCCTCTCACATCATCTCCTGCAGGGGTTTTTGCAGAAACAGACAGCTGCTGCCGTGAACACGACCAGTGCAAAGACACCATCCTGTCCTTTAACTCAGAGTTTGGTGTCTTCAACAGCAACATCTTTACCATGTCTCACTGCGAATGTGACGACAAGTAGGGATTTATAACTTTAACTCCTTCACTAAATGACATCCAGTCCATATCAGCTGATTTGTTGCATTTTGTTTTTTAATTGTGGAACCAAAATGTTTTATGTTCCAGGTTTCGCAGCTGTCTGATGGAGGCGAGTGACAGCATATCTCATGTAGTGGGATATACCTTCTTCAACCTGCTGAAGATGCAGTGCTTTGAGTTCGCTCACCGACTCCAGTGTACAGAGAGAAACTGGTTTGGAATGTAAGTAAAATTCTGATTTATTTGGTAACAGTTTGGTGTATCTAGGTTTGTTTTCTGAGTACAAATGAAGAAGATTTGTGAATGTATCCGTGATTTAGGTCAGGGGTTCTCAACCTTTTGTAACTGAAGTCCCACTTCTGATTGTTGGGTGCTTTGTGTTTAAGTGTCTCTGGAGCTTCGATAGTTTTAGCGCCTCATTTGACAGGATTTCACCACATTCAACACTCTGTGTTTTGCACCGCCTGCCAGTATGAATCCAGATTTAATGTATTCAGGCTCATATTTCCTCACCACACGCTTTGGAGCTTTTACTGGCGCAGGATTGTCTCCCACATAACTTCCATTTCAAAAACTGATCCATTTTGTTTCACTGCATCCGAGGGAACGTTAGCTAGCTAACAGCAGCAAAACACGTTTGTCTCTACCGTAACTGGTCGTTGAAATTATGCATTTTAATTTGACGTTTTTTAATTTATGTGAATTCTTGAGCACATTTAGATATAAACATAGCGTTTCCTCTAGCACACCAGTCCCCAACCTGGGGGTCCTGACCCCTCAAGGTGTCCCAAGATAAATCTGAGGAGGTCACAACATGATTAAAGGGATAAAAAACAAAAATAAATGTTTTTCTGTTACCAAAAAATATGTGTGAAGCAGAAATCATTATTTGGTTGAACCCATATTTGCTTTCTTGCTGAGAGTTAGATGAGAAACTTGATACCACTTTCAAGTCTGTATGCTAAATGTGAAGCTAGAGCCAGTTGGCAATTAGCATAGCTTAGCTTAGCATAAAGACTGGAAACAGCTTGCCTTCGTTTTCTTTGTACAGATTAAACAAATGAGATATAATGTGTTAATTAGGTAACTTTAGAGGTGCTGGTAGGAGACAATGCCAGGCTAGCTGTCCCCCCTGTTTCCATTCTTTATGCTAAGCTAAGCTAACCACCTGCAGGTTATGGCTTCACATTGAACGGACAGACATGAGAGTGGAATCGATCTTCTCATCTAACACTCGGCAAGAAAGCTAATAAGCATATTTCCCAAAATGTCAAACAAGTCCTTTAAATCGTTTCAACATCTGTTGTGACTTACAGGTGTAAAGAGTCTAAAATGGCTCTATATGCTGAGGTCCAGCCACCCAAAATGTACAAGTCCTCCAATTCAACAGCGGTCAGCATGAACAGTACCAGCTCCATCATAAACACCACCATACCCACAGAACTACTGGGGAGCAGCACGTCAGACTCACAGCCCATCTCCATCACTGCTGCAGCCTCCACAGTCCCAACACCTTTAACCAGTTCCCCGTCTGCCTCCATCACCCCTGTTACCAATGTTACCACCTCCACAGTCACAGGCACATCAGAGAGACCTACAGGACCAGTACCTGATGATCTGGAGAACACTTTACCTACCAGAAACCAAACTCTGTCTGAGCTGGACGCTGATATCACAGGTATTTATTATCGTACACGTTATCAGTTTATATTTCTACACAACAGCAACAGAACTGGACATTCAAACACTGATGCTTCCCCTCCACAGAGAAGCAGCTGTCATGTGCCATCTACAAGGATCTTGATAAATGCAGGAACAAGATCCTTCCCCAGCAGAAGAGATATGGCCTCCACAACCCAGAGGCCACGGCGCTGTACCACTGCAACTGTACCACCAGGTAACTCAACAAACCCAAGCCAATAAATACAAATTATACTGAGAATCCTGCTTTTTTTGTTTGTATTTTGATTATTTTTTGCCTAAAAACTCTATTTAATGACGTGGGGATGTGTCACACCATGTCTAGATTACACAAATTTACTGAACCCCCCAGAGTAAATATTTACAGTGCTATTTGCAGAGTATATACAGACATGGTGATAATGGTGCACCTTGTAGACAAGGCAGACATGGTGTGATGTTTCATAACACAAAACATGGCCGCATGCAGTGTACACATACATTCAGAGTCACACGGTTACATAAGGTCTGCACAAAAATGATGTTATGGCCTTGGACATTATCATAATCATAATCTCACACACGGTTTCTTTATGTGGTTTTCTTTTCACTTCGGTGGTCTGTTCATCTGCTTTTTTTGGTTTTTCTTTTTTTTTTTCTGTCTGTGTCTGATGTATTTGTCTGTCCTTCCAGATTATTTCAGACTTTGGCTAAACAGAGACAACTGACCGAAGTGCAGGCCGTTCTGCTGGGCCATGTGTCTCAGTCCTGTTTCCTGCCACAGGACTGCACAGCAGGCAAAATGTAAGTATACAAAAACAGACATAGATGTATTCACACGGCCTGGCTTTATGAAAACACTGATTTAGCTGCTTTTTGTATAATATAATATGATTGTTAATACTGATGCATCCATGTTAGAGCAGCATTTTACTGTTGTAGCAGCTCAAGGTGGAGCTAGTCTTAATATACAGGTAACTAGTTTTAACTGCTTTATATACAGTTAGCTAGTTTTAACTGCTTTATATACAGTTAGCTAGTTTTAACTGCTTTATATACAGTTTTCAATGGTTCCCAACCTAGGGGTCGGGCCCCTCCAAAGGGCCACAAGATAAATCTGAGGAGTCGTGATATGATTAATGTGAGAGGAAAAAAAGGTTTTGCTGCACAAATTTGTTTTAATTTGGTGAACTTTTCTCTAAGCTTTGCTGTTTTTATAAAATATAATTTTACCTCTTTGGCCCCCAAACAGTTGTTTAAATGAAACATCTGAGAAGTTTAGAGGGGAAATGTCTCTTTGGTCAAACTGAAAACAACTCACAGACATCTGAAATGTGACAAGGGGCCCCCAGACACTATTTGATTGTAAGGGGTGACAGGCCAAAACGGTTGGGAACCACTGGTTTAATCTTTAACAATGTGTTTTATTTGAGCGTATCATATATTTTATGTAAAATCTTAATCTGCAAAGTAACTAGTAACTATAGTTGTCAAATAAATGTAGTGGAGTAAAAAGTACAATATTTCCCTCTGAAAAAAGTACCCTGCTTGAACACAGTACTTGAGTAAATGCTCTTAGTTAATTATAGCGTCATAAAACTTCTTCTTTGTTCAACAGCTGCACAGCAATTCTGGTGAAAGCAGAGCTTCCTCAGCTGGACCAGAGGAGCGGTGCAGACATGGAGGAGCAGCGCCATCTACAGGCAGTCAGACTGAAGGTCAGGAGGCCAAACACCAGGAGCGCTAAGAGAAAAGACAGAGCTGTCAGGCTTCACAAACTGTGTCTCAGGATGGTCCGGCCCAAACTCAACAAGACCAGAAAACACGGTCCAGACGCACGTCGGCCAGCTGTAAGACAAAGAGTGATGGTCTGAATGTGAGTCAGTGTGTTCAATACTCAGTAGATAAATAAGACACCATGAAATAAGCAATCATATAAATACATTACCTTGAAATTGTGAAATAATCCAATACTTTTTCTTCTTTTCACAGAGTTTATTTCAGGTCATTTTTGAATTCCAGCACTTTTTATCTAAAAGTTTCCTTCCTCCAAAGTTTGTTTTTATCTCACAACATCCTTTTTCCTGATGAAAGTTTTACATCATAATGTCACTTTTCATCACAAACTGTTTGTCTGTCAAAGTAAACGGGGCAGAGCCAGTTATGTGGACCGGACAGATAATTTTGATTTGATTTAATTTATTTACGGATAAACAAAACACACCATTCCAAAGGAGAAAAGGAGACTTTGGAAGAAGTTTATGAATAGAATAAATAAAAACTGCTGGAATGCAATAAACTCAGTGAAAAGAATCAGGATGAAATAGCATTTCATAATAAGGAGCTGACTTTTAAAACAATTATATTGAATGTTTTTATTTATGTATTTATATGATTATTTATTTCATAATGTCTTATTTATTTATTTAATATTGAATACTTTGGTTCCCCATTATATATTGTAGTATTGTGTATTCATATTGTCTACATCAGGGGTGTAGTGGAACTCAGTTTTGACCAAATTATTGGAACAAACGTACCCACTTTTTTAAGTATAACAGACCCTTTTCATAGCAGACGTTTTGACTTGTTATAGAAGTGACAGCACAGGTGTAACTAATAACATTAATGACGACTGCATGTCATTCAGGTGTGTCAGTTCAGAAGGCCTGCTATTATGCATGCTGGCTCACTGGAGTAACTTACTGGGACACTTAATACAACTGAGCCATCATTAAAGGGATTAGTTACACCTGAGGTTTCTTGCTAGCATGGCTCTGGGAATTGCAATGTTGGTCGGTCGGACCACTTTGGTCCAGACTGAAATATCTCAACAGCTATTGGATGGACTGCCATGACATTTTGTACAGACATTCATGTTCCCCAGAGGATGAACTGTAACAACTTTGATCCCTTGATTTTCCAATTAGCACCATCATCAAGTCAACATTTTGGATTTTGCCCAACCTGTAGCTACCTGCAATATACCTGCAAAACTAATGACATTCCCATCAGCCTCAGCTGCACTTTGTGTTTAGTGCTAATTAGCAAATGTTAGCATACTAACACACTAAACCAAGATGGTGAATATGGTAAACATTACACCTGCTAAACATGTTAGCATTGTCATTGTGAGCATGTTGGCATGTTGACATTAGCATTTAGCTTTAAGCACCACTGTCCCCAAGTACAGCCTCACAGCACTGCTAGCATGGCTGTAGACTCTTCTTGTTCTGCAAAAGGGTCTATTGAGTTTGATATCGGTGGCAGTTTTCCCTGAGGTAATAAAAAAAAGGAGGTTATAGTTTACCAACCTTTGTATGCACCACTACATCATTCTCCACTCCACTGATTAAAGCCCCTTAGTCACTGTTACTGAGGTTTCAGTTCTGAGTGTATTTGTAAATATTTGTACTGTGTTGTATAAGTTAGACAGATGCAAAGTATGTTATTAGTTCAAAAAGGAAAGGCGTATGTGAGAAAAAGAATTATGTAAATATCTGTACATAAAACACGTGGTGAAATATTTGATTTATGATGTGAGAAGGAAATGTATAACTGATTAAATTTAAAGGATTAGTTTGACATTTGGGGAAATTTTTTGTTGAGAGTTAAATGATTGACACCACTCTAATGTCTGCGCTGTTAATATGAAGCTACAGCCAGGGGACAGTTAGCTTAGCTTAGCTTAGCTTAGCACAAAGACTGGAAATAGGGGGAAAAACATCTAACCTGGCTCTGTCCAAAGGTAAAAAAAAAAAAAGAGCGTTTTTACATTTCGGTTTTGTACCGATTAAACAAACATGAGCTTTAGAGGTGCTGGAAGGTACACTGGACAGGGCCAAGCTAGCTGTTTCTGGTCTTTGTGCTAAGCTAATCTAACTGTCTCCTACACTGTAGCTTCATATTGATGTATGTATCAATATGTATGTATTGCATACATGAGAGTTAGTATCCATCTTCTCATCTAACTCTTGGCAAGAAAGCAAAGAGCCAGCAGCTGGTTAGCCTAGCTTAGCATAAATACTGGAAGCAATGGGAAACAGGAAGTCCAAGGTAAAGTTTCGGGAGTCCTGTCGTTACCGTGAGGTTGCCAGGCAACCAGCAGATTCTCCTGCACATAATCCCCCATAAAACCCAAAAATAGTTGTAAACAAACTAGATATAACAAGTTAACTAGTGGGCTTTAAAGTTCCTGGTAGGTTGCTTTTGTTACCTTTGGACAGAGCTAGGCTAGCTGTTTCCCCCTGTTTCTAGTCTTTATGCTAAGCCAAGCTAAGCTAACCTCTCCTGACTGGCATATTTCACTGACAAATACAAGAGTAATATCAATCTTTCCACCTATGAAAGTGAATAATATGTCTCCAAAAATGTTGAACTAGTTATTTAAAATGTTGGGGGACATTTTGTTTCCTGTTACAAATGTTACATGTGTTTAATTATTTATTGTTTTCTTGGTGTTTGTTTAACAATAAAAGTTATAAACCTTGATAAAACCGTGTTAATTTATTCCACAAGAAAAGCTCAAGAAGCATCATCACTTTAAATCTCCTCCTAACACTGGCATTGTGTAAAGGCCGGCTGTAATGCATATCTGTCAGGTAACTCAACTCCTCTCTGATGTCATGAAAAGTAATTGAAACCTTGCTGAAGGCTGCAGCCATGGAGCCGACCGGATCCCCGCCTCTCACCGGACAAAAATTCCGCTATGGGGAGAAGATCGGCTGTGGGAACATGGCGCACTCACTCCGGATTAACTTTCCCCAGGAAAAACTTTGGAGGATCGCCGCGTAGCACGCAACTCTCCCCGCTTTGTCGACCAGTAAAAGCGCAGTAGACTGCGGATCGGCTTCAGTACCGTTGTTTCGGATGGTGTGTTTCCCCGTCCTGCCTCACTGCTGCTGTGGGATGAAAGTTTGGAGCTGCTGTCGCCGGATTTAGCAGAGAGCAGGATGGAAAGGCAAAGAACCAGGAAAGAAAAGGTAAGGCTGCCTACAATGGGTAAACATTGCTGAGTGTTTTATTTAGAGGTTTCGTAAAATGGCACAACCCTGCTGGGGTTTTATGTTATTTTTTGTTGCGGGTCTGGGTGTTCAGAGCAATCTGCAGGAAAGAAAGAAAGCTCGTCTGTTTCAACAGTGTGACAGTTTACAGACCAACAGGCAGCTTCAGAGGTGGAAGAAGTACTCGGATATACTTTTACTTGAGTAAAAGTAGCAATACCACAGTGTAGAAATACTCTGTTACGAGTAAAAGTCCTGCATTTAAGTAAAAGTACAAAAGTATTAGCATCAAAATATACTTTAAGTACCAAAAGTAATGTATATTATATTATTGGATTATCATTATTGATGCGATTAATGTGTATATCACTTTAATACTGAAAGCTGATAAATGTGGGACTATTTTTAATGTGTTTAAATATATTATATATATATTGATATACTGCTGGGTTGCTGGTGAATTTGCCCCTGGGGATCAATAAAGTCTTACTGATATAATAACAATTTGTTGATTATATTTTGTATTATTGATCTGAATCTGAGAAGGAAATAAAGTTTTTAAATAAATGTAGCGGACTTAAAAAGTACAAAATTTGCCTCTGAATTGTAGTGGAGTATAAATACAAAGTAGCAGAAAATGGAAATACTCAAGTGAAGTACAAGTATCTCAGAATTGTACTTAAGTACAGTACTTGAGTTACTTTCCACCACTGGGCCGCTCACATCCCGTCATGAATTACCATCCTGTAGGTTTTATTTTGAAACCACAGGTAGGAGTTTACACACACATTACAATGTTCAGTTTATTATAATACATGACAAAGAAAATCAGAATGAGAATCAGCTTCATCAGCCAAGTATGTGAACACATACAATGAACCTGACTCCGGTTTTAAATCGCTCTCATTGTAGAACAATTTACAGGAAGATATAAATAGACTTACAGCGAAAAACAAGGACAAAGCTGAACAAAGACAGTTAAATATAAGCATAGAACTATTATTTACATACAAGTAGACCATGACCAGCAACATACAGAGTCTATATACACGTCAAGTGTTCCTGTTGTTCCTGCTGGAACCAGAGAACTATTCATATGTGACTGAAACGATTAATCGACTAACTTCACACAAATATATCAACTAATCTAAATCTGTGTGACAGTGTGACTTATATTAAAGGATCAAAGGGCCTCATTTTCCTCTCCTGCAGGTATTCAGACCCCCAGTTTCTGTCTGTCTCTGTGTTGTTCTCCAGGAATGTTCTCCCTTTGACCTGGGTTGAGAAAGGGGCTGGGAGAAGTAAGACAGGAGACGGGAAGTGTGTGTGTGTGTGTGTGTGTGTGTGTGTGTGTGTGTGTGTGTGTGTGTAATCTTGGACTCGGGCAGGACATTCATGTTGTGTTCCTGTCTTTTTTTGAACAGTGTTGTTCCTCCAACTGCAAACTCCTGCTCAGACACTCTGATACGTAACACATTTAGTACTCAAGTACATGTACTCAAGTACTCAAGTACTGCACTTAAGTACAATTTGAGATACTTGTACTTCCATTTTCTGCTACTTTATATATACTTCTACTCAACTACAAGTCAGAGGCAAATACTGCACTTTTGAAAACTTTAGCTACTTTCCAGATTCAGATTGATAATACAAAATATAATCAACAAATAAATGACGATGTTATTATATCAGTAAGACTTTATTGATAATAAAGGTCACAAGATAACCAGCAAGTAATATATATAAAATATATATAAATACATTAAAGTTAGCTCCACCTTTACCAGCTGCGACATTCAAGTGATGAACACATTAATGCATCAATATCATCAAAATTAGTTACTTTTACTTTTGGTACTTTAAGTATATTTTGATGCTAATATATTTGCGCTTTTACTGAAGTAAAATTTTAAATGCATGACTTTACTTATAACTAGTAACGAGTATTTCTACACGGTGGTATTACTACCTTCACTTCAGTGAATATCTGAGTTCTTCCACCGCTGCAAACATCAGCAGCGACGCTTAAAATAACAGTAACAGTGGAAATGTCCTGCTGAGTTACTTAGTGCTTCTGTCAACTTGTCAACTGTGTGTGTGTGTGTGTGTGTGTGTGTGTGTGTGTGCATGAAACTGCTCTACACATCAAGGTGGCAGCACCTTTAATTAGCCGCTACATCACAGACAGGTGACGCAACACATCACATCCTGATGAAGCAGACTGAACACACATACACATGTTATATAGTTCACACTTAAAATCAACATAAGGACATTTTAAGAACTGAAATGAACAGTTTGCAGTTGTTTTAATGTCCAGTTTAAACTTCCTGAAGAGAAAGATTTAGTATTTTTAAATGTTTTAATGCATCTTATGTTTTCCCCTCCTTCCCTCACAAAAATGTTAATAGATTTTTTAAATTAACAATTAATCTGTCATTTACTTTTTTGACTTATGGAATTATCTTTTAACCTATCAAATGTCAAAAAATAAATAAAAAATAGTGAAACATACTCACCACAAGGTCTGAGAGCCTGAGAGCCTGGGTGGTGTCTTCAGATGTCTTGTTTTGTCTGATGGAACCATCAAATATTTGGCATTTTTGCATGATTAAATGACTTCAACGAATAGTCAGTAATACAAATAGTTGCAGATCAATATTCTATTCTACATGTGTTTATTTATGGTTGCATAAATGTGAAATGTTTTCCGGTGAGCTTCTGACTCTGTAAGGAAGTGAAGAAGCGTCTTGGTGCTTTAAAGCAGCTGTGATGAATATTTTTATATGATTACTTGTGTGTGAGAAGGTGTTGCACACAGTGAATTATCACCCCATCCTGCAGCCGTGTGTTTCAGCTCATTGTTTTGGTTTTTACGGCCAGAAACTTTTCTGTTTTTGTCTCTCTGCTCTCGTCAGCGTTGTTTTCAGCAGCAGCAGGCAGCTGTTTCCAGAGAATAAGCTTTAAAAACCCACTCTGTGCTACCTGCTCAGCACCAAACAGCAGATGGACACCGTTAGCAACTAGCTGGTGAACATAGTGGAGCATTTAGCAGCTAAAGAGCCAGATATTTCCCTCAGGAGTTGGTGGGGACCAAGTACAGAGCTAAAAGGAGACTGAAATGAATGCTAATGTTGCTCCAAGTCTGCTAGACGTATAAGAGTCGGGTTTAAGCTTGAACAGAACTAGAACTAGGTGTTTATACCTGATCCGAACGGCCACACTTGCAGGTGGAGTGAAGAGCCGAGAGAGGAGGAAGACGCGACATCATTTAAACACTGGATGATGGACATTTTCAGACAGTCTCTCTCTGGAAGGCATTCATAATGTTGCACTTGGTTGTTCGCGTGAAAAGTGACAGAAACAGTTGTGTAAAAAGAAGCTGTGTGTGAAGAATGAAAGAAAGAAAGCTGGAGAGAGAAGTTCAGACCTAGCTCACTTTCTCACGTCCGCACAGCACGGCGTGAAGTGGGTGTGAATGTCGGGTTGTCGTGACGGGAAGTTACAGAAATGGTCGGACACAGCCCTCCTTATCCAACGTGGGAAAGGTGTGAGAGGAGAGGGTTTCCAAGCTATCTGACCATCCCACAAGTATACTGGCAACTCAGATAAGCAACTGTTTGCTATCAAGTTTACAGACCTGCCAACACTCCCGTTTTTCCCAGGTTTCTCCTGTATTTCAAAGCCATCTCCCCCCGCCCGGCTTCCGTTTTGTTGTTTCTCCTGGGATTTGCATTTCCCTCAAACTTTAAGATGAATAACTGTCACACACGGATCCATAAGTTTTGTATGTTTGTCTGACGTCTCCCAGGTTGCCAGATCGTCTATGAAACACAATCTACACACACAGTCCACACAGCAGATACAATTTAAACCTTCAAATCTGTCAACGCAACCTGGCAACCCACAACCTGATTCAAGGGGCGTGTGCACAGCTGCAGACTAACTTAATGTCAGGGCAGGACCGCGTTCCACCTAAAAAACCCAAAATATTCTGATAATCTAACAACCCTCCTGTATTTTGAAACTGAAATGTTGGCAGGTATGAGTTTACAATCAACTTAAAAAGTGATGATATGTAGGTGTTGTGTTTGCAGCTGGTTTCTGCTGCCAACAAGTGGCAAAAAAAACGAATTAATCAACAAAAACGATTATCAATTAAAGCAGGTTTAAGGTGAACTAAATCATCCAGGCTGGACTGTTAACCACTCATGCCCTCTTTTCACCAAACCAGCTCTGGTTCTTGATCCGGTTCCGTTCAGGATTTTTGGAGCCTTGGTGCTATCTAGAGAACCGGCCCGAGTTTCCACCAGTTTGAAGCAGAACCATTGTAATCAAGGATGCGTCATCAGTGAAGGACGAAGCACAAAGCACAAGAGAAGTGTGCAATTTACCTGCAAGCTTTTGTTCTGTTATTACCGATGTTTGTTTTTGGAACAACTGTTAATGAGAAGAAGACGTAGAAGACTGTTACCATAGTAACCAGAGACCACTGCTGCCTTCTCCGTCCTCTCTTTCCAGCCTGTAGAATAAGAAGCGGTTCACACTTCAGGTAAAGGAAAACCTGCTGTTTTTTGGTTCCACCTGGGAACCAACTTTTTTTTGGGTTCCGAACCAATTTATTTTTGGTGGAAATGCTCCGAACCGGAACAGGGAACCAGTTCAGTTCCATGTTGGTGGGAAAAGGGGTGTGACGAGAGATTAGTCAAACAGTAGTTCATTTTCCAACTTTGACTCACACTCGTACACAAATATATCCTCTGCACTCACAAGCAAACCACTCGAACAGTTTGTTCACAGGTGCACCCACACAGTCACACTTCGGTTTAAAGAACACTGTAACACAGCAGACTCGGTAATGTAAACTGTGATTGCAGAAGTCCACGCTGAACTCCTCCTCTGTAGTTTTTCTTAACTGTATTCCAGTTCAGCAGTAATAGGCTTAGAGATTTACGTCTTAGTCCCACACTCATGATGAGTGGCCTTCTTTGTGTATTTCAGCAAACAACGCCCCGGTAACATGTTAAACAAGCTCTGCTCTATATCACATTTGTCATATTTGAACAAGTGTTTCATAACAACACGGCGCATTAATGAAACATGACGGCATACTAGAGAGAACAGCTGATAAATGGACACCGTCAGAGGACTGTGAATTGTGGGAATTTGCTCAGTGAATTGAACCTCACTGAGGTCATGTCCTTGATTTGGGATTTTTAGCAGGTATTCAGTATTTCTCCCCTCCAGATTTTTATTCCTGGCAGCTTTAGAAAGATTTAAAAACAGCATTTATATTTTCATTGTCCTTTATTTAACCAGGTGAAAGTCTTAACCAGATTTTCAAGAGAGACCTGACGAAGACAGCAGCATAAAAACATTATTACAACAATAAATACAAACAACATGAACAGACTAAGACAACTGTCACACGCTACAAAGCCGTATAGACTGGATATTATACAGCTACAACAGGCAAGTTTCCAAAACGATCAAAATAAAGAAAAAACAGTAACTTTAGAAGCAAATGTGTGTTCATGTTGGGAAATAAAATGGTAATGGTTCCCAATAATTTTCCTGGACAGAACTTTTTAAATTTGGTACGAATTATAGGGGTTATTTTAGTTTAGTTAGCTGAGTTTGTAAGCAGTTCTTCATCTCCAGAGAAACTTCCTTAAAAAGAGCTGCTTCATTTAAGAGCAACTAATGACTCTTTTCATTATCGACTAATCTCCTGATTATTTTTTCAGATTAATCAGTTAATCTTTTGGTCTATAAAAAGTCAGGAAATTGTGAAAATGCACCTCAAAACTGACGTTGTTTTGTTGGACCAACAGTCTAAAACACAAAGATAATCAACTGCTTAAGCTGCAACTAGAGAACGTTTGGATTTAACTTAACCATCAACTGATTATCAAAATAATTGGCGATATATTTTCTCTTGATTGACTAATTGTTTTATAGTCCATTTAAAAGAAACGTGCAGAAAATAAAATTTAAAGATAGCATAACAAACAGCTAACTAGATAAATGAAACCTGAAAAATCCAAATATTCTTTTGGTGTTTGGGGGAACAGGGGAACTTTTTGACCTCAGTATTTCTGAAATCCTGGCTGGACTCTTAATTTAAGTGTAAGGATTTCATCAGTTCACTGTAACCCAGCATCATGGAAAACCACGTACAGTTAAGTCTTAAATCTTGGTTTTTAACAGTCTGCAGCTTGATTGTTTCTAAATGAATCACATCGCCATCTGTCAGAGGCAAACTTAATTAAAGCTGCCATGAAGTAAACAGTGAGTGGAGAAGCTGTTCAGGTCTCAGAGCGCACAAGAACTCAAGAACTAAATCTTTATTTTCATGGAATAAAAGATTAAATGAGCCAAACAGGAGAAGCTTGATGCTGAATGTGTTGTTTGCTCCAGAAAACTCTTTTGTCTCATGTAAGTAACTAACAGCTCCTCCGTGAGTGATTTGTCCTACACTCTTTACTAATGGAAGAAATCCTTCAAATTGTGCAGAACTGATCAGTAACTAGCTGTTAATTAGCTAGCTTGCTGCAACTATTAAAGTCATGTGTTAGCTGATGAAACTGACAGCTGCTGACTGGAGATCAGAAGTCTTCTTCTGTCTCAAGTCAAAAATGACCACAAATCTCGAGCAGGAAATCGGCCACGGTTATCGTTAAACTGCACATGTGCAGTGCTGCAACAGTAACTAAGAGGGGCGGGGCTTAGTGAAAGGCCAATTTGGTTAAAAAGTGAAAGTTTTGGGGTTTATTTTGGTTTATTAATTGTGCAAGAGAAGTGATTAACAGGAAGACACATGTGGAGGCAAGAGAGAGAAACAACAACCAAATAAATAAATAAATAAATTGAAAAGATGAATTTAGTCTTACTGTACTACACACACAAGTAGGTGTGTGTGTGTGTGTGTGTGTGTGTGTGTGTGTGTGTGTAAGGATATAGGGGGAAGAGATAGAGAGATAAAAGGTAAAGGAAAAGAAATAAGTAAATGAATAAAATAATGATAATAATTTCAAAAAAGCCATCTATGGTCGGGCCCCGGGGACAAAGAGGCGTCGAGGTGGAACCGGGATGAGTCAGGGCAGCTGGGTCAGGCCAAAGATTTATTTGTTTATCTATTTTGTTTTTCCTTGCTTTCTTTGCTGTCTCCTGCTTTAGGACTTTCACCTGTGTCTAGCTGTCCGGTGTTAGTTTAACACTGTAGATCTGAATGTAGCATCGATGCTACGCCAGACATGTTAATAACTTTGGAACCGTTTATGACAGAGACGAGCTTTAAACTGTGTCTGAACCGGGAGATTCTCAGCGTGATCCGGGAACAGAAGCTTGCTGGCTCACTTGAGTGGAAATTTGCACATCACAGTGGCAAATAATAATGCCAATACATCGACAGATTAGGTTGTGTATTTTCAAATGATATATAACACTTTGATATTTATTCTCAGAGGTGATATTGACCACAATATAAAGACAGCATCAACATGTTTATATTGTCACATTGTCTACTGACAAAACACCCAGGACAACATCCAGTAAACGGCTGTAGCTCACTGAGGAAAAGGTGTATTTGCACCAAACTTCACATGGAGTTCCAAAACACCTAAATGCAACTTTTCACACTGAAAAAACAACAATTCTCAGGTTGACTCTGGAGTTATTCAACAAAACACAAAAAGTTTTTTTTCACTGGGCATTTTCTTTTTCATTTTTTATGTCAAATATGGTACGCTCACACAAAGCTAATGCATGATGGTGACTTTACACTGCACCAGAGAGAAAGGGCAGGTTCCCCTGAACTGTATGATGTACAACACTTGATACTGAGTCTGAAAGAATAAGCTCAGAATTGGCAAAATGATGTCCAGGCGTTTCTTTGTCTATGTAGGTTTAAGAGGATTAAAGTGGTCTAAACCTGCAGAGTAGATACACCAGATTGTGTGTCGTCCTCTGCATTCGTTCTCAACATTTTCTTTTTTTTTTTTTTTTGCTCTCCTAAAATGTTCTTGCAGTTTATTTCAAGTGAATCATCAGTGCACTTCCAAACAACTTCCTGCCTTTCCCTGCCTCTTGCTCAAAAGCCGTTGGGTGATGCATTTGCAAGTTTTAGGAATCCCTCCAGTCTGCATATTTTAAGTGTGTATCTGAACAATTGTGTGTGTGTGTGTGTGAGCGAGATAATGAAGGCCTTGGTGTAAGCTCTGGTGAAAGGACAAATTTGGAAGCACCAGATCAGGGAGGGAGGCAGCGTTTCAATGTTAAAGCTACAGAGAGCAAACCTCAGCGAGCACATTTTACACAGAGTTTCGGCGGGTGTGACAGAAGCGAATGAGAAGAACAGAAGCCTCATCGTGACTGTCTGAGTCTCTGTCTGACTTTCCTCATTCTCTCTGTCTCTCTGAGGAATCCAAGCCGTTACCACCGAGCAGAAAAGAAAAGTGCACACAGCAGTTTGGTGTCCCATTTGCCAGCAACTACAGTATCATATCATGCAAATGAGGCTGCTGCAGTTTCGGTGTCGTACTGTGTAGACTTCTGCTCACAATAAGTTGTTTTTTTATGACTTATGTAACAGCAGCCAAAAGCGCATTTCCTTTCTGTCTGTCTTTCTAAACTTATTTTTATTTCTAAAACACTGTGGACAAAAAGCCTTTCCTCGTGTGGTCAGTCTTTCCAACGACACACTTCAAAATATGGAAGAATCAGTACAGCCCTACTGATACAGATACCGATATTGATATTTGAGAGTTTAAAAAATGTGATAGTGAGTGTGTTCACATGCGCTCTAGGATCAGGTTTTTTGAGTTTTCTGTTACGATGTGAAGCGCAGGCAGCAGGGAAAGGACCCAAACGCAGACGGGACAGGGAGACTGATGCAGTTCAATGATTTATTTGTAATTAACGAGCTCACATGCAGGTACAGGCAGGCAGACAGACAGGCAGGCAGGTAGACAGGCATGTCCAGGTTCGGGTGACAGAAGCTCAAAGGAACATACACAAGGCAAGACAGCAACATAGAAACTAAACACACCGTAACCACCGGAACAAAGAAAGTGGACCGGTATATGTGGGGAGTGGCTGATGAGGGACGTGAGAACAGGTGTGTAGTTGGGTGGGGCAGTCAGGTGATGGGGAAAGGAGGGAATATCCGAGGGTTTCTGGTGGACTAGTGGAGAACAGCACTGGGAAAACCTGAATGTGGCTGCAGAGGAGGGACCGGGAGACAGACTGTGACGTATCCTGGTGACGTTTTGCGCATGTAAACCACTTATCCTGATTTCAGAAACCTGGATCTGCTGCCTGTAGGACTCCGATAGAAACCAGGATGCTGTGGCATATAAACACCTGATCCTGGTCTCTGAACACTCTTTGTTAGTACAGAACACACCTGCAGGCAGATGGATCACATTGATGCCTGAACGATTAATCAATTATCAAAATGGTTTTCTGTTGATGGACTGATGGAATAATTGTTTTAGCTCTAATTTAAAAATTAACCAATGTCCTCTCTCCTTGTCCCCCCCCCCCTCTCCTTCTACTCCTCAGTTCTCTCTGTTTGGTTCTCGCTCCACCAGCAGGACCACCAACCCTCCCTCTTCATCCTCCTCCTCTTCCTCTCCTGTGATCCCTTCAGCGCCGGCGGTGAAAAGGGTGGACCGACCGCCCTGCTCCGGCCCACCCGGGCTGAGCAAAGGAGAGTTCCTGGAGCGCGTGCGCCGCAGTAACCAGGCCTGCCAGCAGGGGGAGTACACTCTGGCTGTGCAGCTCTACAGCGAGGCCCTGACCGCTGACCCCCAGAACTGCATCCTGTACAGTAACCGGTCTGCAGCCTATCTCAGACTGGGCCAGTACAGCACCGCTCTGGACGATGCAATCAAAGCTCGCCTCATCAACCCCAAATGGCCCAAGGTAAGAGGTTTGACCCCCGGTGACCCCTCGCTGCTCAATCACACACTCCAAATGAGAGCGTGATGAAGACGCTGCAGCTGAGAGTGGGGGATGGATTTTTTGTGGCAGAGGAGTGGATGCATCCATTAGGTGGATGTTAGATGGATGTTAGATGGATGAGCTCTTCACTTGCCTGCCTCTCAAAATCGTCTCAGTAATGGTATATTTATGTATATATGGAGCAGCGGAAATGCAGCTAATTATAAACCCTTATAATCAATACGTTACCCTCTTTGGAAACGTCTTCTTCCAGTTTGTCAGGAGTTCATGCTCGGGTCGACATTTAGAAGTATCTTAGATCACCTGTTGCTGGATCTAATCTTTGCTTTTTTCTCCGGTGGTTGGCCGAGTCACAGCCTGACAGACTTTAATTGGCTGCTCAGTCCTTATTTCCCCTCTTTCCTTCTCCAGGTCCCGTCAGACAGCTTGTTCTGCTGTACTTCTGACTGTTACGGCTGCTGAACACAAGCCTGCTATTTAGACGCCACAGTCCACATGTCGTGCTTTTATAGCGTAATGTTACGCTTGTGCTGAGTAGTCTTTCTTTGTTTGACAAGTGTATGAGAAAGGGACAACAGCACACACATATAAGTCAGCATAATGAGATATCTCCGTAAATATGCTGGCGTTAGGAGATCCAGCATGACAGCCATGATGATAGAGAGCTGAACAAGGAGACGGACTGTGTGTGATCAGCACTTTCTCTAACTGTACATCATTAGAGAAAGGCAAACAATACAGTTCAGATGTAGGGCTGGACGATATAAAGATAAATACTGTGAGACAACAGAGGTTTCTCAACTATCAGAAATGTTGGAGACTGTCCTCCCCAAAAATACGTCCGTATAGGTCGTCTATGGGCGTAGTAATTATGACGGGAGCAAATATATAAAGATAAAAAAATATAAAGAGCGACAAAGTCCACGTTGGGAGGATGGATGGGTGGATAAGTCAAACAACACAGGACTTCAATCCCGGAGACAACCTTGACTTATTTTAACTTCCGTATGAGAGTTTATTAAGTACGGATTTCTGGTTGTATTACAGTGAAGATCGTTGCGCGACATTGCTGTCTGCCATTTCTTGCTTTGTCACTGTGGGCATTAGGGATGTCACACTTTACCACCATTCAAACATGGGAAAAAATGAAACATCCAGTCTGTTCCAATGCATTGCAGGCCCTGTTGCCAATTCAGAAAAGTTAGCTATTGTTGTTTTCTTTGATACCGCAAAATGAAATGAAAACTAGAATGAAAGAAAACAGGCCATGCTCAACAGATAATTATGTCATCCGTTAAGTAAAGTTCAGAAGCATTTTGGATAATAAAAAAAAAAGTAGTGGGTAAGAGAAGGGCTGTTTGTAACTACTTAAAGGTCCCGTCAGCATTTAAAACAGCAAATCAATTAATTTCAATTGAATTTGCTGCATTAAGTGGATTTGCTTAAGAGGGACAAAGTGAGTCTCTTGTGTCGAGTTTTCACATTTCACACCGAAATCAATCAATCAATCAAATTAATAAGAACACATTATGTGTCAGTTCTTATTCGTTCAAAGTTGATTTATTTATTTTTTTGAACGATAACCCTAGTTGGCATATCGACACTTTCAAGCTAGCTAGTAGCTTGCTCATTAGCAAGCGTTGTGTAAATAACAACTTTCTCTAAGAATTTATGCGACATTTTTGGTTGTACTTGTAAAATCGGAAACAAATGGGTCGTACAAAAGCGCAACCCCAGAAAAGTTCAGTAATGATTTTCTGTTTCTGCAGGTGTTTATATATTTAAATATTCTTTCACACCTGGTGAAGATAAAACGTCCAGTGCTTTTTCTTTGTCTGTGATTTGGCATATTACTATAGAAACCCTCATTTGCATAAAACTGTGTCTCTGGTCATTTCCTTGTTGCCTGCTATCCCAGAATCCTCTTTTCTCATAGAGAATGAATACAGACGAAGCAGCTCAGTGGTTCTTCACTCTCAGGCCAGTGTGTCAACCTAAAGCAAACATGATATATATCTATATTAAATTACATATACAGCGATAGAAGATTTTATCCTGATGGCCTGTGAAGTTGTGACATTACATGAACTACTTTTATAGTTTTAACTTCCAGTGGTAGGACGCAGGTCCAGCGATGTGTGAGGGAGAATGAGTTAGTTATTAAAATGTGCAGCGTTTCACATTTCCAGCACATTTACCAGAGAGAGACGAGTGGGTGGAAACTGCATCAAGCACTTCTTTTACACTTGAAGTGGCTCTTTACATCGACCAACACAGTAAAGCAAGCGAGCGGTGAAGGGAAGTGAAGGATGGTGAGGGCTCAGAGAGTCTTTTAAAGCCATTCAGAGGGGGGAAGTAGGCAGGCAGGAGACCGGGTTTGCCAGGCTACCTCTTGTCTGGACAACTGGGGCCGGGCCAGCTCGACTCCACTTCCTTTCTCTGTGAGAGAGAATGGACGGAAGTGGTGTTTGGGTGTGTGTATATATATGTGTGTGTGTGTGTGTGTGTGTGTGTGAGCGAGAGAGCTTTGCACGGCTGTTATTTTGTTTTTCAAACCCTGGCGAGGCCTTGGCCCGAGTTTGGCACTTAAAGACAATAACAGAAGCAGCATTCCTTTGTGTGTGTGTGTGTGTGTGTGTGTGTGTGTGTGTGTGGCTTGTATAGTGGCGGTGTCATAGCAGTGGGCTTGCTGCTGCATTCGCTGTGGGTCAAAGGCAAGGTCAAGACTAATGAACTACCAATAAGAGCGAGTCTTTCCACGAGGGACGTTTACTTCTGCTTGAATTCCCTCTTTCTGCTCTTCGCCCAGGCGGCTTTGCTCTCTTCTCTTTTCTTTTCTTCTTTTCTGTTTGCCTCCCACAGTTTGTCCCACTGCTGCCCCCGTCGACTTTTCTGTTGGCACAACAGGCTCAAACACACGCTCACTGTATCACACAAATATAAAAGGTGACTGGGCCATGGGAACAGAGGGGTGTAACTGGTCAAAAAGTCGCATAATGTTTGTGTGCTTATCTGGATAACAACGCAGTACAGAATAACACGACTTCTTTGCATTTTAATGTTGTTTTCTTGTCGGTTTTGTGCAGCGTTATCTTTTTGTTGGAGCATTCAGCGCAAAGCTTTGAGAAACCCCTTTTGTTTCTTTGTGATTCAAATGAAGTCACATCACAGAAGTAAAACTGCTGCAGGAGCGAAAAGCCTTTTCTTTTTGACTCGTTTGAGTGTTTTTCTCCTACAGACGCGACTGTTTTGTGTATGAATGTTTGCTGTCATCCGCACACTCGCTCTGTGTGTTTTTGTGAAGTTGTTTGGGACTTTCAAAGAGGATTTTATTCAGGTGCATTTATTCAGATCCTTAAGCTCACAGCAGTCTGGGAAACTTTTGCTTCTCCACGTAGACTGCTGTACTTTTTGGTCTCACAAATAAAGACGTCTGTTTGGGCGTCTCATGTCCCCGAAAAGAGGAAGGAGGCACTGCGGCAGATGTATGGGTGATCTGTTTTAGGATAAGCAAGTTTGGAAAGTACTCATGTCAACTGAGATGAGGATGCTGGTGAGAAATAGTTTTTTTGATAATACACTGTCAGCTAGAAACTTGGGTTGGGGTAACAAAAAGTTCCAAATTGACAAAACAATCTCTTCACAAGATGGAGCTTTCTTTCATATCACATGATCTTCCTCAGCAGATGGAGTTTGCACAGTTATCATGGAATTCAAGTCAATGTTTAAATTTCCATTTTTTTCTGAGCACTTTAAGGACTTAAACCTGCAATAGCTGTTTTTTTTTTGGCCACTTGGGGGCAGCAGGAACAAGCTGTGAACACAACACTGACATATCATCACCTTTTAAGTTGATATGTTGAAACAGTTGCTTATTTCATAATCATGCTTTTGGGTTTGTGTTTCTTTTTCAATGAGGTTGATATCAATTGCGCTGGATTACATACATCGTTTCCTGTGAATCCCTCATGCTTAAAGGGAAACGTTTTAATTTATTTTTAAACCTGGGCCCTATTTTTATTTTTTATTTTTTTACAAATTTTGGAGTCAAAATGACTAATAGGTACAAAAAGTTTTGGAACCGGTCCAGTAGATCACCTCTGCAGGCATCTGCGAACAGGCTGCAATGGCTGCAACGTAATCCTTGTGGGCAACTGCACCCGTTAAAGTCCGTCCACTAAAAGTGCTTGTTTTTGCCACTGACTCTGGCTCAGACTGTTATTCAAAGTGTCTGACAACATTATGGAAAGGATCCCTACAGAGACAGACGTTCATGTTAAAGAGTAAGATCCTTTTTGTTTAACCAGAAACAGAAAGTCTCGCTCTGAAATCTCGTGAGAGGTTGAGATGTTGCAGGAAGACGAAAGTGGATCTACTAGACCCATTCCAAAACTTTTGGTAAGTATTAGTCATTTTGACCCCAAAACTTATAAAAATAGGGCCCAGGTTTAAAAATGACTATATATAGAGAGAGATAATTACTTAATGTAAATACATTGAATGGCTATTGCAGAAAAAATACAACCATTAACAGTATCAAAAGAGGGGTTTGATTTCATAAAAATCTTAAGAATTATAACTTTAAGTCCAGTATTTCCTCTCTGTTAGCTCTGTTTTTGGTCTCCACCAGCTCCTGAGGGAAACATCTGGCTCTTTAGCTGCTAAATGCTCCACTATGCTCACCAGATGGTCTCTAACTGTGTCTGTTTGCTGCTGAGCAGGTAGTGGACAGTCAGTCAGGTTTTTACAGCTTTTTCTCTGAAATGACGCTCTGAGAGGCTGAGAGGGAACCAGAACAGTAAAGTTGTAGCCGGATGGATAAACAATGAGCTGAAACTCACTATAAAACTCTGTAAAGCCGAGCGGAGCTGCAGACTTAGCTGATAACTCTCTGTAGCTTCATCACTATGAGCGACACCTTTCACACTACACATTGATTATGGTATGATAATGGAAATCTGAACATTGAACATTCGTTGTTTTAATCGTGCAACATTTGAACGTTGCTGTTCTTTGTTTTAAATCATTTTAAATTAAATCTCTTTGGGTTTTGGAGTGTTGGGAGACCAAAACAAGAAATTTAAAGTCATCTTTTTTCGCTATTTTCTGATGTTTTATAGACAAATGCTTAATAGACTGATCAAGAGAATAATTAGAATAATAGCTAGTTGTTAGTTTTTGGTCACTCAAGATGATCCACAGACCTCACTGTGAACAGTTTTCACTACAGCTACTGGTGTGTAAATGTAAATGTTGCTGAATTTTGTCACAGCTGTGAGCACCACATACAACATTTTCATTCACCTCCATTACATTGTAGTGGAGGCAGAAACGTCAAAACCAGGGCAAATGAAACCCAAACTATTTATATAACTAAACACCTTCAGAAGTAGGTGAGAAAATATATATTTTTGTAATTTAATGGGCCGACCCTTTAATCATGCAGCTGTAAGTCAGGTTCCAAACTGTTCTCTGGGAGTTGTAGCTGGAATCAGTGCAGATCATCAGTAAGCGTTCGACGGGCTCTCCGCTCTGAAGTGGAGGCCAACCAGATGGCAGCCAGCTACGCCTGTTTACGCAGGAGGCCGCGGAGCCGCTCAGGCCTCCCCTGTCATTAAGAAACTACTCTCCAACCACACGCTGCTAAAGCATTACCAACATACGTGCAGAGAAAGCATAGAGTCCCGTTTCTTTGAGCAGGAGTCGGGACCTAAAATTGGCCTGTTTAGGAAGGTTCCCCACATGACAGAGCTCAGTAGTATATTATAATCTGATCTGACCGAGGGAAGAGATTTCATTTCTCATGTTTGGGTTCCTCCCTGGTCGGACGAATTCACGGTCCCATGACTTGACCCCGGGCGATGTTGGTGTGACGGTTACGTTCTCTGTTGTGTTCGTGCTGTATCTGAAATTGTGTCATGGAGACCTCAGTCTGGGTCAGTAGGGTAATCCAGGACTTACTGCAGAGCATGTGAGGAGAGTGAATGAGTCTCCAGCCGGGAGACATTTCACTGCGTGTGCTCCACTTAAATGACTTTCTGTCCACAAAGCAGCGCTGTCCTCTGTCTGTTTCCACATTTTCATCCAGAGAAACTGAAAGGACAGTTTGACTCTTTGACTGTTTGCTTAACACTCTTCTTGCAAAGAATTAGAGCTGAAACAATGAATCCATTATTTGATTAGTCAATAAACAACTATTTTGATAATCATTTAATTTTGAATTTTTGTTGGTACCAGCTTCTTAAATGGGAGTATGTTGTGATTTTTGTACACTGAAACTTTTTTTGGTTTTGAACTGTTGGTCGGACAAAACGAGCAGTTTGAAGACGGTCATTTCAAGTGCAGGGAAAGATCCTCGGGACAGGGACAGTCAGCTGAAGGGGAACATAAGTCTGAATCTCCCAGGTGAGTGCATCAGTCCCCATACTGTAATATTAAGGGGACAAACATCTCACTTCAGGGCGATGGGTGCAACACGTCACCTTGGGCTCCTGGACATTTTAATGGCTATTTTTCTGTATTTTCTGCAACTGGTGCAATTGGTGTGACAATATACAGCATAGTGTGTAAAACGTTTGGACTTCTTTTGGTTTTTTAGATTTTTAACTTCATTCATTCATTGTTTCATCATTTCAGTACACCTCAAACACAAACTTTCACACAAAATGTTATCTAACAAAGTATTACACACGTGACTGAAATGGAGCAGGGTGAAAAAGAATCTTATCTTGTATATATTTTTGTATTTATGTGAGGCTCTGTACAGACTGTGGAAATTGATTTCCTCGTTAAGGACAATAGAGAATCTGTCGATCTATTACCTGCCCCTCTTGTCAAAATAAATAAATAACATAAACATAGATGGTCATAGAAGGCGACCGAGGTGAAGACATGGACATTTTGGCAGCTGGTCAGTCCAAAGATCCTTAGTTAGTAAATCAAACTGAAACGTTTAAAATGACAGGGGTCACGTCCCTCCTTATCCTCAGTGGAAATCACACCCTTGGATGGAATTAATTAATTGGAGGTGGATCAATTGAACACTGTCTCTATTTTCACTCAGTACCTGTGTCCACACAAGCGTGCAAAGATCACTTTTCTTGCATTACACCCTATAATCAGCTCCAAATTACATACTTCTATCCAGGAAACTTCCAAGGTAATTAAGCATCTGCAAAACAAAGCATTACAAATCCTGCTATACTGAGTCATGTAGAAAGTTGAAGAACGTGATGAAACATTGATTTTCACAGCAGCCACTAGAGAGCAGCACTGACTGCTTGGTCACAACCTCAGGGAGCTCAAACACAACTTTCCCTTTGTTGCAGCCTTTCAGCAGGGCTCTCATGACCCACATCACATGAGGCTTTGCAGCTCACACACATGCACAGTCCATGTAATCCAACCCAGGCTAATGGGCAAACCCAGTGCTTCAGAGATAGGACACAGTGTTTGCTTTAATTGCAGCTCTGTCACCTCGTGGAAGTGTAAATGACTACCTGTCGTTCTGCAAGTGGCTTGGTTGAAATAATCGTGCTACCTTTTCTTCCCTGTTTCTCCTTCCCGTCCTTTTTCCTACAGCTTATCACTCCCATTAGCAGCAGCAGCAGCAGCAGCAGCAGCGAGGCCAGATGAAGCTACTTCTCAGCTTCCCATCTGTAAGTGCATGTGATAACGTGTTTGGAGAAAAGTGCACATCAGCAGCAGATAACCTGCTGCTTGCTCTGTCTCACACACCCAGACTTACACTACCTCTCGCCTGCAGAGTGTAATGAGTTTTGATTTTGCCTGGAAGAAGAAGAAGAGTGGGCCTAATTGTCTGGTATTAATCGGGGTGATATGCTCCTGCTTCCCTGCGTGCAGTGTTGGTTCATATACTGCTGTAAGACATCTGCTCAGACACAGCCAGACTCGGCCAAACTCTGCTGTCTCAGCAGCCATCCTGAGCTGCTGGGATCTTTTTTTACCCGTTCTTTATCCTCCCTCGGCGTTCATCTCTCTTGCTCACAGCCGGGTGCCTCGGCTGTCTGTGCAAAGAGAATTGCAGAGGAAGGAGTAAGATAAGAGCAGTGGGAGATAATGAAACAGTGACTCGGTTGGACTTGAACATGGCGTGGTGTGACTGCTATCAGAGTGTGAATGAGTGAAAAATGAATGTCACAGGATCGGGATTTAGGTCTTAGCTCTTTTTTTTCTGACAATAAACCCAGTATTACCAACAACTGACCTTAGCATAAGCAGCTCATGATTTAATTTAAAGGGTAATGTCAGTTTATTACAACCTGGGTCTTATTTTGGTGGATATGTCCATCATTTCTATCACATCGTACTCATCAGATTAACTGCTGAGGTCTGGGAAGCCAGTGATATCTCTAAACTGAGGTCCAAAAGGGAAAGAAACACAAGTCGTCAAACCAAAACCTAGACAAAACAATTCGGAAGTGAAACAAAGACAAATGGTTATTATCCACACTTTCTGTTGTAAACATCTATCACAGTTTCAAGTTCCTGGTACAACTTGACCTACCGTACTTACTTACTGAAATGTTTATTACAGCAGCAGATCATAGTTAGAGTTTGGCTTCCAGGCTCCGAGCTCATCACTCCCCGCAGATATATTTACATAGAGAAATGGGGAGTGACGAGCAAATATCTTAAACCCCCCAGCCTGAGCCTGCAGGTGACAGGCAGAGGGAGAGATGGGAAATGTTTGCCACCAGATTGGGAGGATTTGGTGGATGGTTGTGGAGAGTGAGTTATGTCACGTGTTTATAGCAGTGCAGCTCGAGTTGACTTCCTGAACTAGCTCGCTCCATTTGTCGTCACCATAGTCGCACATATTAAACGGGAAGACATAGAGGTGTGATTGAAGATGAAAGAACTAAATCATGATTTACGAGAAATATTGTTTGAAAAAGTTCCTGATTTAGATTTGATAGGTACAGAGAATGGAGCTTTAATTGAATACCTTTTAGATCATGTTTTTGCATTTTCTGAATCTCTCTCTAAAGCATGGGACAGGAGGAGAAAAGTAACATATGGTAGATAAATCCCTCAGACTTTTGCGTCTTTTTGTCTTGCTTGGATTGGTGGATTGTGTCTTGTGCTTGAGTGTTTGCGTATCTGTTGTACTTCCATTGTGGATTATATCCTGGTGAGAGGTTTATGTTTATGTCGGGACGATGTTTGTGCTTCTACGTATGTTTGGATGTGGTTGATGTATTGTGCGGCTAGATGATGGTGGGCTAACATGCTGTAATGTTTGGTTTGTTGTTAGTTAAGGTGTCTGAATAATCCCATGAGGGACACGAAAATAAAATATTCATGCATTCACACATAGTTTTCCTGTGCAATGAGGGATTACTACCAATATTTTGGGTGCACTCTCTTTCGCTTTTACCTACAAATAATATAATCTGGATAAACTGTTGGTCTGACTCTACATGTTTCTTACCTTGTTGGACTCTGTTGAAGCGATTTCACAGCATTCGCAGATCCCAGCAATCACTTGGGTGAGCACGAGTAGCAATGACAGTCTTACCTACAAAAAACAAAGCGTCTATTGCCAAGCTAGCAGCTCTGTGAGGAACAGCAGTGTGAAATAAATAAGGGCCATGTTGTGATAAACCAGGATGATCCTTTAATGTTTTATTGAGACCATTGAACCCTCATGACTGCATATACTGAAGCTCCTCGCTTTGCTTTGGGAATTTGTTTTCCTTGTCATGGATCTTGGGATTTTCCTGGTTACCTCTCACCATTTGGAGCCTCGAAGCGCTGGAGCTGAAAAAAGAAAACAGAAAGAAGAGAGGAGAGGTGCACAGCAGGGAGAATGACTCAATAATAATGGGGTGTATGTTGCTATTTCCAGACAGGGGTTGAGGTTAATGAACAATCACATATTTGGGACTCCTGTGATGTCTGCGGAGGCGGGCGGAGTTCGGTTTGAGCTTCAAAGAGAGCGCTTTTTGTGAACGTGATGGGAGTGTGTGTAATATAAGCAAGGTTCACATCCGGGCTTATGGCCTCCTTTTTATGAGCTACACTTAAAATAATTAGACAGCGGCATAAATCAGATCAGTCAGCTCCGTCTTGTTAGTCATCAACTGGACTCTTCATCTCATCATGATGCTGTGAAACATCAAGATTATAGTGTCGGCCAATTATCCCCTTCTAATTCCACCAGGAGAACAAATTCAAATTGATTGTTGATCATTCAGACTGATTAGAGGTCACTAGCAGTAATTAATAAGAAGGACACAAGTTCTGTAAACTGCACTTTTTAGAAAGTAGTGTAGTAGAGAAATTCTAAGGTACTAGCATCACTGCAGATCATTCTAGAAGTCAGACATTGCGGCGATTAGCGCAGGGTTGTGCGATGGTGTGGGAGTGTCTCTACATGGCCATGCTCATCATAGCACAAGTAGAAATACTAACCAGAAATCCCAACTACAGTAAACAGCAGAATGCTACAGTTAAACGGCGGAATGCTACAGTTAAATGGCGGAATGCTACAGTTAAATGGCAGAATGCTACAGTTAAATGGCAGAATGCTACAGTTAAATGGCGGAATGCTACAGTTAAATGGCAGAATGCTACAGTTAAATGGCGGAATGCTACAGTAAACGGCGGAATGCTACAGTTAAACGGCGGAATGCTACAGTAAACGGCGGAATGCTACAGTAAACAGCGGAATGCTACAGTTAAACAGCAGAATGCGGAATGCTACAGTTAAACAGCGGAATGCTACAGTTAAACAGCGGAATACTACAGTAAATGGCAGAATGCTACAGTTAAATGGCGGAATGCTACAGTAAACGGCGGAATGCTACAGTTAAACGGCGGAATGCTACAGTAAACGGCGGAATGCTACAGTAAACAGCGGAATGCTACAGTTAAACAGCAGAATGCGGAATGCTACAGTTAAACAGCGGAATGCTACAGTTAAACAGCGGAATACTACAGTAAATGGCAGAATGCTACAGTTAAATGGCGGAATGCTACAGTAAACGGCGGAATGCTACAGTTAAACGGCGGAATGCTACAGTAAACGGCGGAATGCTACAGTAAACAGCGGAATGCTACAGTTAAACAGCAGAATGCGGAATGCTACAGTTAAACAGCGGAATGCTACAGTTAAACAGCGGAATACTACAGTAAATGGCAGAATGCTACAGTTAAA
>VMKM01003757.1:0-29484 GCA_008360985.2 Macquaria ambigua | reverse complement strand
TCTCTCTGTCTGTCTCTCTCTGTCTCTGTCTCTCTGTCTGTCTCTCTCTCTGTCTCTCTGTCTCTCTCTCTGTCTCTCTCTGTCTCTGTCTCTCTGTCTGTCTCTCTGGTGGTTTCCATGGTGACGGTGGTCGGCAGCACGGCGTGTGAAAGCAGTTGAGTTGTGAATGAGTTGGTGGGAAAAACCTCTCCTCCTCCTCCTCTCTCTCTCTTCACAGTCTATTTCTCCCTCGTTCGCCCCTTGTTGTGGTAAACAAGCTTCTCTGGACCACGTGACCCCCACCCCCCACCCCCCACCCCCACCCTCGACCCTCCCAATCCCCTTCATTCTTTTAAATGGGAACCAGTTAATGACTGGGATGGTTGGTGGGTTACATAATGGGCTCCTTTCCTTTTTTGGGGGGACATGGAGGAGGATGAGGAGGATGAGGAGGGGGGGCGGGGATGTAGAGGAGGATTGTGGTCTTTTGTTGCTGGGCTTCAGGGTTTGTTCGGCTCCAGTCATCCAGAGAATCGGTGCTCCGTCTCTGTTAACCGTTTCTCTTCAGCTTCAGATCCAGATTCAGACTCTGATCCTGGTCTGGATTCTGTGTTTGAACGTGTAAACACTGAATCCTGGTTTCAGAGGAGCTGAATCAGCCCTCATTCTGGGTGAACAGAGCACCTGGCTGCTCGGGGTATGAGGTGTGCAAAGTGCCATCGAAGGAGACCGTCAGCCCTGATCCTGGTTTTATTTAGTCCCTGTTCTGACAGCTGATCCAGTAAACAGACTGGCTTAAATAATCATTATAAATAATCAATGTTGTCTTCTTGAGTCCATATTTCTGTTAACATTAATAAAGTGTTATTATCGTACCTGCTGATGTTTTTATCCTATTTTTGCTCTAATGATCTTATTACTGTGCACTGTCCCTGTTTAATAAACCAATCAATCAATCAATCAATCAATCAGTGAGTCCCAACCTGTCTAACCCAGGACGTCCTGCAGGAGGACTCAGGTGAGTTCAGGTGTGTGAGGTCACATGACTCAGAGTCTCAGCTGGTGTCAGACAGAAACAGGATTAAACAGGATTAAAGTTGTCTGAAGATCTGACCTCTGATCAGCTGTTTCACTCAACTACTGTACTTAAGTTTTGAGGTACTTGTACTTTCCTTGAGTATTCCCCTGAGCCTGATCAGAACCCTGATCAGAACCCTCTCCTGCTGGTTCTTCTCTATTCGTGTCATTGAGTTAAAGTTGCTGTCATGTTTTATATTAGTTGTTATATGGGGGGGGTGATCTCATCAGTGAGGAATTTCTTTCCTATTTGGATCCTCATCAGCTGTTACCATGGCAACCACACCTCCTCCTGGTGTCTGTTTCTGACTGATGTTGTTTGAAGACAAACAGAAGTTTTTGAAGATAACTTCCCTCTGAGCTGCAGAGAAGAACACTCACCTGTTTCAGAAGGTGATCAAAGATGGCTGCTTCCTGTCTTTGTTTCAGTGAAGCTGTGGAGTCTGTGTGACATCATGATGATGTCATGTGATGTAGGTAAACATCATCGAGCAGGTGGATTCACCTGCCTGTGACCTGCTGTTGTTTCTGCAGTTTGAGGCTTTCACTGGATCATTTCCTGGAAACTGAATATTTATGCAACAAGTTACACAACAGAGAGTGTGTGTGTGTGTGTGTGTGTGTGTGTGTGTGTGTGTGTGTTGGGGGGGGGGGGCGGTGGGGGGGGGGTATGGTCTCTTTGTGGCTCCCACAGAAACATCTCCAATTACAGGACAAAGGCGACTCATTCAGCCCCGCAGCTCCAACGCTGCAGCTTTGCATGTCTAATGAGCGCTCTGCTGAATGCTAAGAGGGCCCCGGGGTGCTGCAGGGCCCCCAACACCCCCATGGTCTGCCGTCTGCAGGCTGGGCCTCCTCTCTCTGAACACAGCGGACAGAAGCTTCAAACTGTATGATGGAGGAAGTACTCAGATCCTTTACTGCAGTAAAAGTACTAATACCACACTGTGAAAATACTCTGGTCCTGCATTAAACATTTTCCTCAAAGTAAAGTTCTGATACACAAATGTGTTTTCAGTCTTTGAAAGTTATTGAAATTAACCCTGAAGAGTTCAGGAACATGATGAGAGATGAGAGACTGCAGTAATAAAAACTACAAACAGACTGCAGACAGGAAGTGCTAACATGCTAACATACATATTAGCATCAAGCTAATCAGTTTAAAGTGTGTAATAAAAGCACTCATCACCGTGGGTTGAGGTCTTCCTGTCAGAGAGGACTTCCTGTACGCTCTGATGTCATTAACTTTTAATCTTTTATTGATTATTTCTGTCTTTGATTTCCAGGAAACTTCCTGCTTTCAAGGTGACAATCAGACCGTCAGCCAATCAGGGCCGAGCAGCCGACAGGATGTCAGGTTCAAAGTACCTTTACTCAAGTACTGTACTGAAGTACAAATTCAAGGTACTTGTACTTTTAGTATTTCTATTTTATGTTACTTTCTACTTCTACTCTGCTCCATCTATATACATCTAATATTGTACTTTTTAATTCACACAAACTGGGATCTGGTTCCACAGGAGAGGAGCTGAAGGCTCTGGCTCCCATTCTACTTTTGGAGATTCTAGGAACCACAAGGAACCCTGCATTCTGGGAGCACAGTGACTGTGTGTTTACAATATTTCGATCCAAACTGATCCAGACCAGAACCCAGAACCCGTTCGTCACTGTCGACCTTGAAAACAGATGATACGATCAAAAGGTCCAGAACTGCTGCACTCAAAGGCCCTCAAGATTTTCTTCTGTGGTGTTTGTTGTGAACACTGAAGCTGCAGACACAACACACACACAACACACACACACACACACACACACACAAACTCACGCACACACGTCAGAAACCAGATTAAAAGCAGACAGAACTAAACGCTCTCAGCAGCAGCCATGTCCCCCCCCCCCCCCCCGCCACATTCCTCAGTGCCGGGGAAACAACCAATCACATCACAGGAAGTCAGAGAGGAAGAAGCTGGCTAATGCTTTCCTGTTACACACACACACACAGTCCAAACCATAATTACAGGCTGCAGATGTTCAGCAGTTAAAGTTTCACTGCAGCAGACGGTTAGAGACCAACAGGACCAGACCAGGTCCAGGATGACGACTCAGACTAACACTAGGACCAAGACCAAGAGCAAGGCCAAGCAAAATGGGGCCAGGTAAAGGGCAAAGACCAGTATGAGGACCAAGTCATTGTAGTGCCGTCCCGTCCTGTTCCTCTGCACGAACCTTGGTTCTGGTCCAGAACTAAGGCCAGAACCAGGACCAGGAGCTGCTCTGAGTTCACATATCTGATGTTTGAAATATTCAACATGTTCTGAACATATTTCACCGAAATTCAGAAACGTTAAGATTTCCTCTCAAACAGAGTTAAAGTTACAGTTACAGGTAAAGTTACTCTAACAGTGTCTCTTTGTGTTTGTGGGTCTGTAGCTGATCGGTTCTTTGGTTCTTCAGTCGTTCTGCTGCTCGGTTCCCTGTTTCCCTCCAGTCGTCGTCATGGTGACGCTCAGCTATGCAGAGTCTGAATACAGTCAGCAGCTCCGAGGAGAGAGGCCTTTGTTACCCACAACCCTTTCACCCCCCCCCGCCCCCCCTCCTCATCTCAGCTCCATTTTCAGACTCTGAGCAGCAAACTGGAACCAACCTAGGACCAGTCACATGTCCAACAACCAGTGTGTTCCCAGTAAGATTTCACTTCCAATGGTATATTGGAGATATACTGGGAATACTGTTCCCAGCATGTTCTGTTGACCGGTTAGTTTGGGTCAGAGGTAACCTCGACCCCCGGCTGCAGTAAACCAGCTGTCCCAGTACGACCAGTCGACCTGAAGGTCTGAAACAATGGAGCCGTCGGACAGGAAGTGAGGTCACAGTGCAGACATCCCCGAGAGCTGATCCCACAATGCACCTCTCTGAGCTGGTGTCAGTAAAGAGAAAACATCATCAGTGCACAAAGGTGTGAGGTGTTCATGATGTCATCATGTCCTGTTGTGATGTAACAGCTGCTGTGAAATACTTCCTGTCCTGACGCGTTAACACACATGAAGTTTGACATGAACCCCCAGACTCCTGGTCCTGGACCTGATGGAGCCACAACACTTTAGTTTGTAACATTCATTAAAGGGTTAATGAAGAAAATACAAACTCACCAGCTGGTTGGACCGGGACGGCTGGTTGGTCATACAGTTTAGATCCAGCACACTATGAAAGATCAGGAAGTTCTCACTCGTTAGACTTTGTCGTAGTATTTCAGTAAGTTAGTTATTAATGAACACGTTCACTCAGAGGACAGACTGATGTGAAGGTATCTGAGTGGAGCGCTGAGATAAAAAGCCAGAGGCATGTTGAGTCACTGACAGACACTAACCTGCACTGCAGGATCAATAACTCCGTACAAACTGATCCATACAGAACAAAAACATGATTACAGGAGAGAGTTCCATTAAAGTCAATACAAACTATGGAAAACAAAGATGGCTCTGAATACGTCCTCTCTGACGTCTGGAAAGAAACTGAAGCTGTAAAATAAATGTAGTGCAGTAAAAAGTACAATAGTAGTAACAGCAGAAAAAGGAAATACTAGTAAACAGTAAAATAGAAGTACCTCAAATTTGTAGTAAGTATAGTACTTGAGTAAATGTTCTTAGTTACTTTCTACCACTGATTATTCCAAGATGGCTACCTCCACTGTTAGCCTTGTATGTTATGTATTTGTAGTTTTTCCTTAACAAGTCAAACCACAAACAAACAGTGTATATATATATATATATATATATATATATATATATATATATAGTATATATACATATATGTATATATACATATATGTATATATACATACATATATGTATATATACATACATATATATATGTATGTATATGGAGGCTGTTGTCACCAGTTTATTCTCGTAGTTCTTCAGTTCTTCATGTTGTTAAAGCAGGGTAACAGGAGGAGAAACCATGGCTCCACCCCTGCTGACCTCACAGATATGATGGGGGTCAGAGGTCAGTGACATTGAGCTGGAGTCAGTATGGGGGGGGGTTCAGCTGGTTGTTTCTCACAGGAAACAAAAGAAGTGATATTTGTGTTATTAAACCTTTATAATGTTTATAATGTTTATGATGTTTATGATATTAAAGTTAAACATTACAGCAATATGTTATATAATATAACATATAATATACATTATATATATATATATATATATTTGTTTTACATTCACATCAACAGAATCAAGTCATTCTACAGATTTTCAAACTAAAGGTCCAAAATAACCAGTTTTTATTTCTGTTTATTCACGTTGTTAATTTTGACGGTTTGTTTGTGTGATTTTATTAATCAGTTATTGATTTATTTGAAAAGCTCTGTGACGTTTACTGAGTGCTCAGTTTGAACATGTGTATTAATATATTATTATTATTATTATTATTATTATTTATTATTTCAGGTAAACTGGAATAAACTGAGCATGCTGTTTGTTCTTAGTGGGGAAATCAATAAAAATGATCAGCATGAGTTCATTATTGATTGCAGGGACACACGCTGGGAAAGTGGAATATTAGATAATTTTATAATAGATAAATTAGATAAATTAGAATATTTTACATTTTATTTATAAAACCACAAACATTAAACTCAACAGAATTCTTATTATTAGTTTCTTTAGATTCTGTTGTTTGTTAATAATCAGTTTCATTATTGATCTGATCACCAGAATAAAGAAGCAAAAACACAATGAGGAGAGCGGGAGGAGGGCAGCACCTTCATCATCCTCATCATCCTCACTGTGTGTGTGTGTGTGTGTGTGTGTGTCAGCTCCGGGCTGCTGTGTGTCGGACTCTTCCTCCGGACTCTGAAGGTAAAAACTCTCTTTTTTCTTATTATTTGATTATTTCTTGAATCTTTTTGTAGTTTTAAACTTCCTGTTTGATCAGCAGAAACTCGGTGACGTGTTTCAGGTTGATTAAAGTCTCGTGAAGTCGCTTTCTGATCACTTTTATTGAGCAGCGACAGAAGACGCGGAGCGTTTAGATCAGCTCCCGACACTTTGATGAAATCCGGGTTTTAATCGATAATAAAAACACAGTTTGACGTTTTTATGAAAAACTTTAATAAAGAGATGAAGTGACGTCAGAGTGACTTTTATTTCTTTTTGCTGTCGAAAAAAAACGAATTATTGAAGAATATTTAAACTAATCAAAGATCGATTTAAACAGAATCCCTTTAATGAAACTCTGTTAATCAATAATTAAGTTAATAATGAATCAGCTTCAGGGTGAAAACGTCCGAACGTGACTCTGAACAAACAGAAGATTTCCAGTCTGATCGAAGTCATGATGATGTTTAATAATCTGTATTTCTGTCGTCATTAAACTGAACGTGACGCGAGTTCAAACCTGCAGATTTAAAGGAGATTTTCATGTTTGAAGCGCTTTAAAGTTTCCGGCTGAGGAGCTGATCAGAGACCAGTTCACTTTATAGACCCGGACTCAGATCACAGGTTCGTTAACTCCGGAGAGACTTTAAGGATATTTCTGAACTAACAAACTCAAATTACACTAAAAGAGTATTTAAGTAGAAGAGACACGTTTCTAAATAAAAACATGTCGGAGTGTAGAAGCTGTTTTTCAGGATGTTTGATCACCGCAGAGCTGATCAGAAACCAGGTCTTAAAGGTTTTACTGGATCAATTAGGTTGGAAAAGGTTTCAGACACTAACCTTTCAGTCTGTTCTGTTAAAGTGACCTTAAACAAAGTATAAAGTTCACAGATTTAAACAAACTATCTCAGATTTACAGCACAGAGTGTTTATAGATTAAAGATGTTTTTATTGATCTGATCAGAAACCAGGTCTTAAAGGTTTTGCTGGATCAGTTTGATGAACTTCAGCAGGTTTGTGACTCTGAACAAACTCCTTCTGTTCTGAAGGTTTCATTAATTTATTAACTCCTGACTGACAAATCTTTCTGTTCTTAAAGTAAACCCTGCTGAAAGAATAAAGTTTAATAAAGATTTCAGGGACTCTGAGATCAGAAACCAGTTCTTAAAGGTTTTATTGGACCAGTTTCATGTGAGTCTCTGACAGTAGTCCGTCTCTCTGCAGGACCATGTCCCCCTCCAGCAGCAGCACTCTCTCTGCTCCTCTTCAGGGTTACTACCTGACATGAAGGACTAAAGTTTGAGGACGCAGCACCCCCTGCTGGACTCCCGCTGCACCTGCAGGCCATGGCTGAGCCCAGCTACTCCGACCTGATCGCCAAACACTACAACTACACCGGCAAGTTCCGCAAGACGCAGCAGGACTCGGGTCTGAAGGCCGACTCGGTGGTCTTCATTATCGTGTGCTGCTTCATCATCCTGGAGAACATCCTGGTCCTGACCACCATCTGGAGGACCAAGAAGTTCCACAAGCCCATGTACTACTTCATCGGGAACCTGGCGCTGTCCGACCTGCTGGCAGGCGTTGTCTACACCGCCAACATCCTGCTGTCGGGCGCCAACACCTACAAGCTGACGCCCACGCAGTGGTTCTTCAGGGAGGGCAGCATGTTTGTGGCGCTGGCGGCGTCCGTCTTCAGCCTGCTGGCCATCGCCATCGAGCGCCACCTCACCATGCTGAAGATGAAGCTGCACAACAATGGCAACACCTGCCGCGTCTTCCTGCTCATCAGCACAGTGTGGATGATCGCGGCGGTGCTGGGTGGCCTGCCGGTGATGGGCTGGAACTGCATCCAGAGCATGACGCAGTGCTCCACCGTGTTGCCGCTCTACCACAAGACCTACATCCTGTTCTGCACCACCGTCTTCAGCATCATCCTCATGGCCATCATGGTGCTCTATGCTCGCATCTACGTGCTGGTGCGCACTCGCAGCCGCAAACTTGTCTTCCGCAAGGTGTCCAACGGCCGCGGCAACGCCGGCGCCAACATCAAGAGCTCAGAGAAGTCGATGGCGCTGCTGAAGACCGTCATCATTGTCCTGAGCGGCTTCATCGCCTGCTGGGCGCCGCTCTTCATCCTCCTGCTGCTGGACGCAGCCTGCGAGACGCTGAGCTGCCCGATCCTCTACAAGGCCGAGTGGTTCCTGGCCCTCGCCGTCCTCAACTCCGCCATGAACCCACTCATCTACACACTGACCAGCAACGAGATGCGCCGCGCGTTCCTCAAGACGCTGCTGTGCTGCACTGCCTGCATTCGGCCCAATGCCAAGTTCACCGGGCCAATCATGGGCGCAGAGTTCAGCCGCAGCAAGTCGGATAACTCCTCCCACCCCAACAAGGAGGAGGTGGAGTACTTGCCGAGGGAGACGACAGCGGTGTCCTCAGGGAACATCACCTCGTCATCCTAAACGCCCGAACGCTCGCCCGTAAACGAGACGTAGAAGTCGTAGAGTTTGTGTTTGAACACGAAACAGGTGTGAATGGCGCCCAGTGGCGTCATCACACACCGATCTGAACCTTCAGCTGATCAGGACTCACAGCACTTACGGACTCCTTCAAACTGGTTAAACTGGGACCAGTGAACCCTCAGATAGAGCACGTCCACACTTTGTAAGAAGCTCACACCTGTAACATGTCAGAACTGCTGCTTTAACTGGTGAATCTCAGCTTCAACTCACCTGTGATGTGGATCATGGTGGTCCAGGTTCATTCAGGGTCAGGTCAGACCAGAGAGAGTCCAGTCCTCATGATGTTGGACGTTTCCCTGACTGGGCTGTTAAACCGTGATGACGGTTTCCTGCAGTTGTAATAGTATTGAGTTATGATGATGCATTATGAAGATCAATATAACTGAATAACAGATCTGAGCTTCATAGAAAGTGTTATTGATCCTTGTAGAAGAAGAATCAGACTTTACTGACCTGTTAAGAACAAGTAGAACCTGTAGTGCTTAAACACACAGCTGTCAAATATTTAAGAAGTACAAATTAATTCAAGGAAATCTGTTTCTTTCTTTCACTTAAAAACCTTTCACACATGAATTCAGAGCTCAGGTGCTTCTCACTCACCAGGTGCTGTTTTCATCTCTGTTCAGTATTATTATATTATTATAAGGCCATGGCTGAGCCCAGCTACTCCGACCTGATCGCCAAACACTACAACTACACCGGCAAGTTCCGCAAGACGCAGCAGGACTCGGGTCTGAAGGCCGACTCGGTGGTCTTCATTATCGTGTGCTGCTTCATCATCCTGGAGAACATCCTGGTCCTGACCACCATCTGGAGGACCAAGAAGTTCCACAAGCCCATGTACTACTTCATCGGGAACCTGGCGCTGTCCGACCTGCTGGCAGGCGTTGTCTACACCGCCAACATCCTGCTGTCGGGCGCCAACACCTACAAGCTGACGCCCACGCAGTGGTTCTTCAGGGAGGGCAGCATGTTTGTGGCGCTGGCGGCGTCCGTCTTCAGCCTGCTGGCCATCGCCATCGAGCGCCACCTCACCATGCTGAAGATGAAGCTGCACAACAATGGCAACACCGTCTTCCTGCTCATCAGCACAGTGTGGATGATCGCGGCGGTGCTGGGTGGCCTGCCGGTGATGGGCTGGAACTGCATCCAGAGCATGACGCAGTGCTCCACCGTGTTGCCGCTCTACCACAAGACCTACATCCTGTTCTGCACCACCGTCTTCAGCATCATCCTCATGGCCATCATGGTGCTCTATGCTCGCATCTACGTGCTGGTGCGCACTCGCAGCCGCAAACTTGTCTTCCGCAAGGTGTCCAACGGCCGCGGCAACGCCGGCGCCAACATCAAGAGCTCAGAGAAGAGTCTATATCTTCACGTCTGATTAGAAACTGCCACGTGACGCCAGAGTTTATATAAAAGCAAAAAGAAGGAAAGCAGCTTCTGAACTGATCTCTTATTTTAAGATGAAGATCAATGTTTCGTTCCGCCTCGTGTGCGTTTGTGTTTCCTGTTCCAGGTCTCCATGCTGTAGAGGAGATCATGTGACTCAGGTGTGTGTGGCGACACCTGAAGTTGCTCGACGTCCTCCAGGATCCATATTCTTCATACATGTTTATAATCTATCTATAACTTTGTCATCATGATGTCATTTTATTATGTCGGTCTGTTCTGTTAACATCTACTTCCTGTCTGTCCGTCCTGCAGAGGGATCCTCCTCTGCTGCTCTTCCTGAGCTTTCTACCATTTCTTCCCTATTAAAGGGTTTTTTGGGGACTTTGTCTTGATCTGAATTGAGGGTCTGAGGACGGGGGGGTCCTGAGTGATGTTGGGCTGTAAATAAATTGACTTCATGATGAAGTCCAACAGTCCGCTGACTGACAGAGAAACGCAAAAACATGTCCTCAACATTCAAAGTAGAAAAGATTTCAGTTCTTACATTTAAACTGTTCTCAGCTTGTTACTCTGAACGTTTGTGTCCTGTAATATATAAAATATATTACAATTAATAATAATAATAATAATAATAATATATAAAACAACTAACAGTTGCAACAGTAACTTGGTTATTTCACGACAGTTTGTTTCCGGATCAAATCTGATCAGACCTGACTGACCTCTGACCTCTGACCCTGTTCAACTCGTAATCAATAATAAATAAGGATTGTGTGTTTTACTAAACTTTTACTTTGATTTTTGCTTATTTACTCATAAATATTTAATGATACAGGTAAATACTTTTTGCCCTGAGTTTCACCTCTCAGGCTCAGTTGGCTTCATGTTTTTAATGAATGAACTTTCTCTAATCAAACCTACGAGCACGTCGTCAGCTGATGGTTGGATTTCATCCAGAAGAAGGCAGCACGAAACTTTGATCTTTAGACGTTGAGATAAAGATGTGTGTGTGTGTGTCTTTTCCACATTTCTTATCATTTATATAAAACACATCAAAACAGATGCATCTAATGTCTCAGAGACGCACCTGGACTCTGAATTTTACACGTTTTTGTTGTGACATTTTTGTAAAAAGTTAACTGTGTAAAAGTTGTAGAAACTGTTGGTCGGATGTATTTTCTACTTCCTGTCTGTGTTGTTGTTGTCAGTAGCGACGTCAGTGTAGTAAAATTAATTTATATTTGAAACCAGGAACAAGAATCTGCATTTTGTTTGTCAGATAAATGAAAAAAGTTTTGTTTTGTTCAGTCGTGTTTCAGAAGTACGGAAGCTCATTTCTGCCAAGAAAAAATAAATAATAATAATAAAACTCAGAATTAAAACATTCTTTATATTTCACAATTATGAGAAAATGTGTTATTTTTAGCAATTAAATTATAATTTTTGTTGTATCTTAAAAATTAGATTCAAAGATTCAAAAATTATTTTCACTACAAGGTCTGGGGCTTTTGATCATTTGACATGATCTTCATCAGCAACTGTGGAGCCTTTAAGTCAACATGGATGAGAAATCCTTAAAGTGCTCAGAAAAAAATGGAAATTTAAACATCTACAATTTTATGACAAGTGCATAAACTCCATCTGCTGAGGAAGATCATGTGATATGATTGAAAGCTGCAGGACAGCTACTAAATGGACCTTATGGTGAAACTATCTCATGTGACTTACCAAGTAAAAACTGTAAAATACAAAGCGAGTCTTATTCACGACCAACTGATGATTTTTAGTTTCTAAGCTGCTGCTCAGAACCTCATAGAGAAATCTCATGTTTTAAGCATCCAATCATTTCATCATCATATTTAACTTTCGGCAGGAACAAGCTTCCATACAGACTCTGTTACCATGGTGACCAGTTCTTTTTAATTTCCATCTTCTATCAGGAGCTGATCGATTAATCCATTAATTCCCGTGTTTGTTGACGTCCAGCCTGAACTGTGTCTGCACTGTTTAGCTTCTGAGTGTAGTTTGTTGGTTTGTTAGCACTTAATAAAGAAATAGAAACACAGTTTGTGTTTGAGAACAAATCAAATATGAAAAGCTGTTTTCATCAGGAAGCTCTGAAATAATAATAATAATAAAAATGATGATTTCAATTAAAACATGTAAAATAAGAAACAGAAAAGGCGACATTTTGTAAAGTGGAATTACTAATAGATTTAGCAGTGTGGGTTAAAATCAAGTATTGAAGAGTTCATGTGCTGAATAAAGTTGAAGTGAAACCAGCTGACGTTCAGGGAGTAAAAGGAGTTGAAATGCAGGAGCTGAGGGAAGTTACAGCTGATACATTAGAGCTGAAAGCAGTTGAAATGTCAGGTGATGTGTACGTTACCTTACTTACTGCCTAAAACAAACATGCAACATGCCAGGACGGAAGGAAGCCACCTGAACAGGTGTGTTTCTATAACCGCAGTGCATACTGGGATTTCTTTATTTCTTTAAATAAAAGAGGTAAATGACAGAATTCTGTGACCAGAAGAGGTTATTGATTAGTTATGTCTGTTTCCTGTTCAACTGAATGAGGATTGAACTGCTGCTGCTTCTCTCAGAAACTTTACAGATTTATAAAGACCTGTTTCTCTTTCATCCAATACACAAACGGGATGTGTTTTCACCGACCCTTTAAAATGTTGGCACTTGGCCCCCAAGTCAACAAAGCTGAAACACAGTGGCCCCTGGCTGAACCTGCCTGCTGACCCCTGCTGTTTGTACACGTGTACTACACCTGCTCTTGCACTGTGTTGCCAGATTGGGGAGTTTTCTGGCAACTTTTTATGTAAATGTGCAGGTAAAACTAGTTTTGGGCTTTTTGCTACCAATAAAAAGTTTGTCTATAATCCAATAAATCAGCTCCTCCTCTCGTCTGATTATTGATTATTAGTAGTGAGACAGTCGGCTCCACTCACACATTGATGACAACTAACCAGATGTTATTTGACTTTATTATAACTGAGCTCAAACTTTTCTGTTCTTCTTCGTGTCAGACACTTGTAAAAGTTTACATTTCTATCTATATCTATATCTATATCTATACATATAGATATATTGGGATAGTTGTTGACAGTCTAATCTGGCAACGCTGCTCCTGTGTGTGTGTGTGTGTGTGTGTGTGTGTGTGCGTGCGCGTGTGAACTTCACTTTGCCAAACTCCAAGTGCCATGATGACCCCTCTCCTCACAGATGCATGCCGGGAAGTGAAGTCTTTAGAACTGCCGTTAAGCCAGCTCTCCTGCAGGACATGGACTACACTACCCAGCAGGCCCCGCGCGTTTTCTTCCTTCCCTCCTTCCTTCCTGCAGCCTCGGCCCTTCTGCCGTGAAAAAGGAAGATGAGAAGTAGCAGCGGTCCGCCGACACCGAACCGACACTGAACCGAGTCTGACTTCCAGCGGAATGGCGGCAGAGCGGCTGCTGACGAACCGGAGGCCGAGCTCAGCTGCTGTTCCCCGGCCTTGAACCCGTCACGAGCGCCGCTGGAGTCGCGGAGCCTGCAGGAGCGGCGGGTGGAGCTGCAGGCTGCCGGGCCGAGCCGTGCTGAGCCGAGCCGTGCTGAGCTGCCGTCATCTCCCGCCGTGCTAACGATGCTGAGCTAGCTGCAGGACTCGAGCCTCGACTGCACCGCACCCTGAAACCAGACCCGATCTCCCCCTGTCCCCCCTTCAGGTGAGAGTCCGGCTACACACCTGGAGGGTTACCTGGTCCCCTGAGACAGACCCGGCAGGGATCTGGATTTGTGTCCTGATCTGGTTCTGGGTCCTGCTGTCAGACCGGGACAGGTGTTAAACTGAAACCTGTCAGACTCTGTGATGCTTTTACCGGAACTGATGCCTCCATGTTGGTTCGGAACTGGTTACAGTGTCACATGACAGACAGGTGATGTGACACTGTAACAGTGTCGGGTCTGAACCTGAACAGGTAACACTACAGCATCACAGACTCTGACAGGACCCAGGTTCAGGTCTAACACCGGCCCTGATCCAGTCCTGAAGAGAACACTTATCATGTAACAGGTGTCCTCAGGCTGAAGTTCCTGAGTTACCTGAGAACCTGCTCGTGAGTAGAAATGTTTTACTGCAGAACTCAGTTTAATGTCTGTTTAAAAGGATTAATACCACACCGCAAAAAATAATCATAAGTAAAAGTCCTGCAATCAAACCTTTCTTCAGTAAAAGTATGTGAGTATTATCAGCAGAATGTACTTAAAGTATCACAGTAACAGTACTCCTGTAACAGTAACAGTAACAGTGCTCCTGTAACAGTAACAGTGCTCCTGTAGCAGTAACAGTAGCAGTAACAGTGCTCCTGTAGCAGTAACAGTGCTCCTGTAACAGTAACAGTAGCAGTAACAGTGCTCCTGTAGCAGTAGCAGTAACAGTACTCCAGTAGCAGTAACAGTGCTCCTGTAACAGTAACAGTGCTCCTGTAACAGTAACAGTAGCAGTAACAGTAACAGTGCTGCTGTAACAGTAACAGTGCTGCTGTAACAGTAACAGTGCTCCTGTAACAGTAACAGTAACAGTAGCAGTAGCAGTAACAGTAACAGTGCTGCTGTAACAGTAACAGTGCTGCTGTAACAGTAACAGTAACAGTAGCAGTAGCAGTAACAGTAACAGTGCTGCTGTAACAGTAACAGTGCTGCTGTAACAGTAACAGTGCTGCTGTAACAGTAACAGTAACAGTGCTCCTGTAACAGTAACAGTAACAGTAGCAGTAACAGTAGCAGTAACAGTAACAGTGCTGTTGTAACAGTAACAGTGCTCCTGTAACAGTAACAGTAGCAGTAACAGTGCTCCTATAACAGTAACAGTGCTCCTGTAACAGTAACAGTAGCAGTAACAGTACTCCTGTAGCAGTTCTCCTGTAACAGTAACAGTGCTCCTGTAACAGTAGCAGTAACAGTGCTCCTGTAGCAGTAACAGTAACAGTGCTCCTGTAACAGTAACAGTAACAGTAGCAGTAACAGTGCTCCTGTAACAGTAACAGTAGCAGTAGCAGTGCTCCTGTAACAGTAACAGTGCTCCTGTAGCAGTAACGGTAGCAGGAACAGTGCTCCTGTAGCAGTAACAGTGGTCCTGTAACAGTAACAGTAGCAGTAACAGTGCTCCTGTAGCAGTAACGGTAGCAGGAACAGTGCTCCTGTAGCAGTAACAGTGGTCCTGTAACAGTAACAGTAGCAGTAACAGTGCTCCTGTAGCAGTAACGGTAGCAGGAACAGTGCTCCTGTAGCAGTAACAGTGGTCCTGTAACAGTAACAGTAGCAGTAACAGTGCTCCTGTAGCAGTAACGGTAGCAGGAACAGTGCTCCTGTAGCAGTAACAGTGGTCCTGTAACAGTAACAGTAGCAGTAACAGTGCTCCTGTAGCAGTAACGGTAGCAGGAACAGTGCTCCTGTAGCAGTAACAGTGGTCCTGTAACAGTAACAGTAGCAGTAACAGTGCTCCTGTAGCAGTAACGGTAGCAGGAACAGTGCTCCTGTAGCAGTAACAGTGGTCCTGTAACAGTAACAGTAGCAGTAACAGTGCTCCTGTAGCAGTAGCAGTAACAGTACTCCAGTAGCAGTAGCAGTAACAGTGCTCCTGTAGCAGTAACAGTAGCAGTAACAGTAACAGTGCTGCTGTAACAGTAACGGTGCTCCTGTAACAGTAACAGTAGCAGTAACAGTAGCAGTAACGGTGCTCCATCATCATCATACATTGATCCACATTTAAATACAGACTGAACCCTGCACCACATGATGGACAGGGACCAGTTAAACATGTTAACCAGGCAGTGAACATGTTAACCAGGCAGTGAACATGTTAACCAGGCAGTAAACCAGGCAGAAAACATGTTAACTGGGCAGTAAACCAGGCAGTAAATATGTTAACCAGACAGTAAACTTGTTTGATGCTGATCTGGTTCTGATCTGATCCTGGTCTGTTCCCTGGTTTTGCAGTGTCCCTGCAGGCCTCAGCATGGAACGCACAGGCAGCATCCAGCTGGACATCCCGGACTTCAGTAACTCGGTCCTGTCTCACCTGAACCAGCTGCGTGTTCAGGGCCGTCTCTGCGACATCGTGGTCAATGTGCAGGGCCAGAGCTTCCGGGCACACAAGGTGGTCCTCGCCGCCAGTTCGCCATACTTCCGGGACCACATGTCTCTGAGCCAGATGAGCACCGTGTCGCTGACGGTGATCCGCAACCCAACTGTGTTCGAGCAGCTGCTGTCCTTCTGCTACACGGGCCGCCTCTGCCTGCAGCTCGCCGACATCATCAGCTACCTGACGGCCGCCAGCTTCCTGCAGATGCAGCACATCATCGACCGCTGCACCCAGATCCTTGAGGGCATTCACCTGAAGATCAGCCTGGCCGACCTGGAGGAGGAGGCCACGCAGGAGGAGGTGGCGCGGGGCTCCAGGGGAAACCGGACCCTGGAGGCTGTGGTGCGAGGAGGCGGTCATCACGGTGGCCTGCGAATCCTCGGCCCACGAGGAGGTGCAGAGGCATGTGAGGCGGTCAGCCCTGCCGAGGAGCCGCTCAGCCCGCCGCCGACAGTGGAGCACAGCGGGCTGGAGGGGTCTGGGGCCGCCAGCGGCAGAGCGGGCAAAGAACCAATTCTTCGCATCAACCGGGCCGGTCAGTGGTATGTGGAAACAAGCAGCGAGCCAGAGCGGACTGGCAGTGCAGAGGAGGGCGGCATGGACCGAGTGAGGATCAAGACAGAGAGGATGGAGGAGTGGATCGGAGCAGGAGAGCACCACGAGGAGGGGGGACCGGTGGAAGAGGGGGCCACCGTGATGATCGACACGTCAGGACGCAGCACGCTGGTGACGGGGCCGGTGGGAGCACTGGGGGCCCAGAGAGCCCAACCGTCCTCCAGCTTTAGCGAGACAGACAGGTGAGTCACAGCAATGACACGCTGCAGAGCGTCATCCTGAAGTGTAGACACCTGATGACGGTGTGTGTTTATGTGTGTTAATGTGTCAGGTTCAGTCCCACCGGCAGTGTGGTCGTCCTGGCGGAGCGTCAGAGAGCGAAGAGCGAGTCTCCCAGCAGGGCGGACGAGCTGCGTCAGCCAAGCTCCCAGGTACCAAAAACCAAACCACACACAGGTGGACTGTAGCCAGCCAGGAGAGCCAGGCGATGTTTGTGGCCTGTTAGATAAAGTTTTCTGTCAGAAAATACTGAGATAATAAACAAGTTTAATTCTTAGGTTTGCTGTTAAGAGTCTAAATTAGGATTTACTTGTTTAACCTGATGACCACAACATAATGTGTGGGGTTTAGAGCACTGTCTAACACATTGCTCCAAAGTCTTACACCTAAAGGACCCCTAAAATCTCCTGAAGGCCCAGTAGAACCTCCTTGAGGACCACTAAAACCTCCTTACTGACCACTAGAACCTCCTTTAGGTTCTCTAAAGAATGTTCAGATGGGTAAACTCCAACATGCATTGTGTTAATAAGGTGTTGTTCCACCTTGAGCCTCCAGAACAGCTTGTGTGGAACTCTATATTCATATTCACTCGTCTGGTGTTTTAATGATGGTGGTGGAGAACCTCCTCAATGGCCCCTAGAACCTGCCAAAAGACCAAAAGAGGAGTCCTAGAGCATCTTTTAGATTCTCTACATGTTGTACAGATGGGTGTCAAACCCAACATAAAGTGTCTTTGTAATGTGTTCTTCTACCACAAGCCTCCAGAACAGCTTCAGTCCTTGTTGGCGTAGATTCTCCAAGACCACTAGAACCTCCTCAGTGGCCTCCAGAACATCCTAAAGGACACGTTTCTGTCAGTACTCAAAAAACGTTGATAGGGCCAACACCAAACCTCTAAAGGGGTGATTCAGGGGTTTGGAACCAGGCTAAGCCTGTACCCAAACCACAGCAGTTTGTCTAGAGCTCAATCTTCATCCCGAAATTAAAAATCCAGTTTGATGCAGGCCGTTCTGGTCTCGTCTGTATTAATGTTTCATTCTGCCTGTCAGGGAGAGGAGCATGCAGCGTTCGATATGGGTGGCTACGAGGACTACCTGAGAGAGCAGGTAGGAGACCGCTGGTTCCGCTACAACCCCCGGCTCACCTGCATCTACTGCTGCAAGTCCTTCAACCAGAAAGGTAGCCTGGACCGCCACATGCGCCTGCACATGGGCATCACACCGTTTGTCTGCCGCATCTGTGGGAAGAAGTACACCCGCAAGGACCAGCTGGAGTACCACATCCGCAAGCACACCGGCAACAAGCCCTTCCACTGCCATGTCTGTGGCAAGAGCTTCCCCTTCCAGGCCATCCTCAACCAGCACTTCCGCAAGAACCACCCAGGCTGTGCCCCCCAGGAGGCCCACAGCGCTTCTCCTGAAACCACCACCGCATCCGTCACGTCTAGGGGAGGGCCGAGCGACGAGGCCTCCCCCAGCCAGGAGGAGCCTGAGGGTGGGGGCGGAAGCAGCAGCGGTGGAGGCCAGTACAGTGAGGGTCCCCAGGCCTCTGTTTCCACCACGGGGCCCGACTGACCCCAAGGGAGGTTGGAGGGTAGGGTCAAGGTTGGGGTGGGGGGTGACAGACGTGGAGGGCCGTCTGATCCTGTTGCACCTGAAGCCAACAAGACGCTGAACCCACTGAAGTCAAAGCAGTGACAGAAAGGACACCTCAGTCTGAACTGAGATTTTTCCGCTTTAAACCGCATCTACCTTCACTAACCAAACCGAACAGATTAAGCTAAAATGAAGAAATGCCACACACTCCAACAACCTCATACACCACACGATGCAGTGGTTCTCGTTTGCCTCCGTTTAGTTTGTTATGTTACAGATTTCTACTTTTATATTACAGGTATTACAGGTTCACAATGCAGCATCACAACAGTCTGTCTGGTGGAAACTTTGCCAAACTACTCAGTGCCAGTTTAACAGTTCAAATCCTTCATATTTGCCTTGAGACAATCTGGAGCAGCGAGGTTAATAATAATAATCCTGCTCACTCTTTGCCACATCGGCATTAAAAGATTTAGTTGCACAAAAAGGTTCAATGAGAAAACTACGACTGTTAGAGTTCAGATCCAGTGTGATCAGAGTTTCTCATCTTTTCCCGTTTTCCAGCTTTAGCGACAAATTTTCTGTTTTTCCTTTGTCATAAAGTTTAGTAGACAACCATTCTGTGATCGATAAAGGTCTCACACTATGAAACTTCACACTACTTAACTCTTGTTGTACGTCACCAAGATAACTAATCACATCCTGTTCTGTCCTCAATTGTATAAACATGACCTTTGACCTTGATCCCACATCAAATGGTCCAGTTTGTTAAACTATTAGAGCACATGGAAACTTGCCACCTTTAGGGCTGAAACTAACGATTAGTTTCATTATTGATTAATCTGCCGGTCTTCACAAGGTGACTTCGGATGTCTTGTTTTGTCTGATTAACACTCAGATATTGAGTTTACTGTCACATAAGATAAAGAAAAGCAGCAAATTAAGATGCTGGAACTCGGTAATGTTTGACATTTTGGCTTTAAAATTACCTAAAATGAGTAATCATGATCAAAATAGTTGCTGATTTCTGTTACTCAACAAATTGATTGAATCAGCTCATTCTCAAAATCATTCACCCACATGGCAGCATCCAACTATAAATGTCTGAATCGCCAACTGGATCCACAGTTCGTTGTGTCACGTAAGTGACGGCAGGATTTGGTCAGCCACAAGTCAAAACTAAACTAAAATAAATATTCTGACATAAACTGTAGAATATGTTGAGTCAGAAGGAGAGCAATAGTTTAAACTTGAATTGTGCCAAATCACCATTTCAGTTTGCCGACTGAAGCTGCTGGAAAAGTTTGTCTGGTTTGTCTCAGAACTCAACATATTCCATAATCAATGAAAATAATACTCTAGTGGTTGCAATACGTAAATTCTAGATATAAAATAAGAAATACAGAAATTGGAAGCAGAAGAAGTGCATTAATAGGAAACGTTGCCACTGAACTCGTTTCAAAATGCGTGACGTTAGTTTTCTAAATGGGAGTGAGGGAGCGAGAATGGTTTGATCTAAAACTGATCTTTTATCATCTGTACTAAATATTCTAATGCAAATCCACTTACTTAGCTATTCACGGAGCTTTCAACTGCATCCCATGGCCTTCTCCAGAAAATCAAACCTGCTCAGGTGTTATCACGTGACCTAAGTGCAGGTCTTTGGTCACGTGATAACAGGTGGTCGTATGTGGGGGGACATTACAACACATTCTTGCTCAAGGACCCCACAGCCCACAAATACCTCACCGGCTGTTCAACAAACCCTGGAAAAAGGTCATGCGATGCATTTGAAAGCTCCAGGAATAAATGGATAAGGATATATTTATGTCCCAAGGTGCAGAATGAATCTCCACGCTCGTCTTTATCATGCTTCATGCAGTAAAAACAGTCAGAATGAAAAGTGAGGAGCTCCGATCACACTGGATTTGTTAATTTGGCTGTAAACTGAGTATAAATTCTTCAGATGAATGTTTGAGTATCGTTGAACTCAGTTTTTAAGGATCTGGTAGATTATAAAGGACCATCTGGCAGCCTGTTGACTGAACAGACTCACAGCAGGAAAACTGGACGGTGTCCAGCCTCAGATAAGCTACACAGCTCAGTTACCTCTCATCACTACGCAATACAGCTGCTGCACTGCACAGCAACCACCGGGGGGCGCTCTGATCCACCCACAGAGATCTCCGTCAGTCTTCTCAGATATTTTTATAAACAAGCATGTGTTGTTTTTTTTTTTTGTTTTTCTTGGACACTTTTTTGCTCTGACAATGTGTGTGACAGACGACAGAAGCTTCATGTTGGAGGACGAGGAGACGCGACCTGATCAGTAACTTCAGCTGTAGTTAATGACACATTAAATCTGCTGCACGCTGTAAAAACAAAGACTGAAACTGAAGAACAAGTCGAACAGAAGCTACAGTTAATACATAACTTTGAATTCAATCAGGGAGAATAAACAGAAGAAGATAGCTAGCTAACAAGTATAATAGCTGTGTCATTATCAAAATGGAGGCAAGTTATGCTAACATTAGCTTGCAAGCTAACTGATTTTTGCTTACTGACCATGTAAAATTGTCCAGTGGTTCAAAGCTATCAGTTATTACAATCAATTACAAACCACAGACCTCTGTTACTAAAAGAGCTAATGTTAGCTTGTGAGCTAACTGCTTTTTGCTTAGTCATCATGTACACGTGTATTCTACTAGTGCAGCGCTATTCTAATCCATTCACGCTAATATAATTAAGTGTGAGCTAGTTTGCTGACTATAGTTAGTATACACTTTCCTTGGGCAGACAGAAAATCAACAATAGCTAACTGATTTTTTGCTTAATCATTGTGTACAAATTGTGCTCTAGTAGTACAGAGCAGCAGTAATTCATTCCACACCACAGACCATGGATGTATTATAAGAACGGGATACCGGACCCAAAGATGGCGCCTATTCAGTCCAATGAGAATTGCTCGCCTGGTGCATACGCCGAAAAAGTTTCTAGCTTCCAGGTTTACTTCCGGGTTATGCAGCCCACTAAATATGTGCAGTAGTCTTTCCCCCCCGCTCGGCCCGTAGACTTTACATTGTGATGATGTCACAGATTTTTAAATCGCTTTTCTCAGCTCGAGGAAAGTTTTACAAATATAAAACCTCCATGGATCAAAAATGCATAATAGAAAGAGTCATAATCGGCCTTGTTTGCAGTTCGAGGAGTCCTGTCAACAGTTTTACAGACGTCTCTTTTACTATGGAGGTCTATGGGGAAAATGCTTTTTGGGCCACAGGGGAATTTTTCGCTGCAATACCACGAGTGGCCACTGGAAAACACTGGAAGCAAAGCTGAGCAGCGGCGCCGTATCCACTTCTTAACATCCATGCCACAGACCTACTTTGCTAAAACAGCTAACATTTGTAAGCTAACTGATTTTTTGCTTACTCATTATGTCTGTATTCTACTGGCTCAGAACTATTATAATCAATTACACACCACAGACCTCCATTTTTAAAATAGCGTATGTGAGCTAGTTAGCTAATGTTAGTTTGATGATGTCTACTATTTAACATTAAGGTATTGTGCAGACCTTTAGGAAAACTGTAGTTTCAAGGACAGAAAGTGAAACCTCTTCTCCAGTCACATGTTTCAGATATCTGTTTCATCCCTGTGTGTCCAGTACAGAGATAGGTCCGGTATGTGTTTAGCCTAGCTTAGCACAAAGACTGGAAGCAAGGGGAAACTACTAGCCTAGCTCTACCAAAAGAGAAACAATGTACCTTCCAACAACTTCAATGCTGATACGTTGACTTTAGCTCTCTAGCTAATGTTAGCTTGTCAGCTAACCGACAATTAGCTTTTTATCCTGTGACCTACTACTTCTGTACAAAGTACAGTTGCACATGTGCAGTAGAGGTAATGCGTCATTACGACAGACGGTTCTGTTTGGGTCGACATTGATCGGGACAGGACGAGGAGCCAGACCCTGTCAGACCAGATGGATGTAGTAGCCAGGCCATGGAGCTGGACTAACAAAAACCTCCAGAGGTCAAAGTCCACCTGCTGTAGGACTGGAGCAGGTCGGACCACCTGGCAACCAAAGGAAAGACAACGTGGCCATGTTGGCCCTCCAAAACGGCAAAACAACTTTAGCACTTATCGGAGAGAGACAGAACATTTTATAAAAACAGTATAAAATCTACACATATTATCAGACAAACATATTTAAACTACTAAGATGTTTTTTTTGCATATGAATAATGTACGTAAGCTAGGAGTTAAATTCAGATGTATGGTAGGTAGGCAGGTAGCACACGGATCGGCTGTTACTGTTTTTCTACAGAGCTGTGAATCAGATTCTCAGTGGACGGTAAATTTTTTTATGCAAGTGAAGCCAGCGGCTCTGTTCTCACTCCGGCTGGCTGGACTCGAGTTTTCCTCCCGCCGCCGCACTCGCTCTTCAGGCTAAACCAGGAACTATCAGGTATACAGACTTTCTTTTTATTCAGTGAATCGGACGTTTACCTTTCCCTACGTAGCAGAACGCTAACGGCTAAACCTCAGTGCGAGCTACACGCCGCAGAAATAAAACTCACCTGTAAATAAACTCGACAGCAGCAGGTAAGAAATCCCTGAGTCGCTGCAGAGGACGACAAAAACACACAAACCAGGGCTGGGCAATATGGAATAAAAATCAGTAATCACGACAACCACAAGACCTCTTTCCAAAGTACCACGGCCAATACTGGCTTCTGATTGACTGCAGGTGTTCGTTAAACTCTTGTATGGGGACACAGTTTTGGTCAGTTTGTTACTCCGGTTTTAAATCCGTTGTTTAATTATCTTCATAAATCAGGACACCGTGTTGTGTTTTACTGCTCACATATCACAATATCTGATTCCACAAGTCAAGAACTAACTAAAAGCGAAAATACTGCAAATATTTATAGAAATCTACAAATGCACAAATATTCAGATACAAGACTTTTTTCACGTCACCTTATTTACATTTAAAAAACATGAATTAATAACTGCAGAATATTATTTAAAGAGAAGCTCAACACCAGACTGAAAGCAGCGTTTTGCTGCCCTCACTGGTTTAAAGTTTCAAGCCTGTTTTGTTGCACTTGTAACCACAGCCAACAGTGATGTCACAGGGTCCTGGAGTACACCTGTACATCACTGCAGCCAGGTGAGAAGTTAAACCACTGGAGGTCAGCAAAAACAAGATTTTCAGAGGGGGGTTAAGTTATTTATGTGTTTGGATGTTTCGAGTCGATCCGTTGTTCAGTGAGTCATGATAATGTGTTCAGTTTAATAAATACTCAAAGTAGCCTTCTTTTCAAAGTTTACATTCAAATTTAACTAAATGTCTTATGTGTCTTATTTCAGATCATCCCAGTTTACATCATCATTACACAGGTCAGATATGTTGACTGTATTTCATACAATTCAATATGAACGAGTCATATAGCTTATTAAGCTAACGTTAGCTTTGTTAAGTTAGGTAGGCAACATTTTGGCTACACCTGGCAGGTTACTGGGTCCAAATTAATAACTAATCTCTACATAAAAACTAGTTTGTGTGATGTTTAAATCTCCACTTCAGCCAAAACATCCAGAGATATTAATCAGAATATGAACAAAAGAAAAGAAGGCTAATCTGATGAACCAGCTGACATTAAACACGCTGAACAAGGTCTTGGCCCCAAACACCTGTTTACGTTAAAGAATATTTTCTGGATTTATCGCCGTGTGCATTATGGATCTGTTTTAAAGTTCTAAACTTGAAGAAAAATGTTCAGCATATTTCTTAACGTGTATTTTAAGAAATCAAAGGAGAAATCTGCCTTCGTAACTGTTGTAATCTTAATTCAGGATTAACAAAATAAATGAAAATCTTAAAACAATACAACACTTACATGTTGCCCAGCTCTGACTGAAACACATGAACACATTCATCCTTCAGAAGAGGAACAAACAGACTGAACTAACTCTCAGTGCAGCAGAGAGATGAAACCTTTAGTCTATTAATCTAAATCAGTTCCTACGTCTGAATCCTTTTGGCTGCTGATCAAATTATGCAAGAAGTTCTAAGTTACCTCGGCCACGAGGAATATCTGAACGTTGTTTGTCACGTTACAGACTAAATACATTAAACAAAAATGCCCTAAATTGATCTGAACTGGTCCAGACCAGCTCGTGTCCTCAGAACGCTGTAGGTTACCTGGTCACTTTTCTCCTCTCTGCACTGAGGTGTAGTGTCTTTTTGTTTTCTATGAACAGCACATCATTTCAAGCCAGTTAGTCAAGAAAAAGCTGCTTCCAGAACAGCCAGTCCGGTCCAGTTCGATCTGGTCTGGTCCGGCTGGAAGGAAAAGTCGGATCAGAGTTGTTCAGGCTGACTCTGCATGAACACCCTGAACTGAGTCTGAACACATTGTCTTTGAACACAAAGACAATCGAAATTCAAAATACCATTTGAATAATTTAATAATGATCTCCTGTGTTCAGTCTGTATTGATCAGTCTGTATTGATCAGCTGTGGGTACAGCAGGTATAGATGGTTGAATATCACAAGATATAAAAACATATTTGTTGAAAGAATCTATGAAAACGTTCAGACATCAGCTGCTTCTCAACACTTCATATTTACGTTCTATCTTCTCCTTAACTTGTGGCTGCAAATATAATCAGATAAATATTGATAACTTTGGAAAGTTTGGGATCAACACTGGAATGTAAAATAAGTGTTTGTGGGTTTGAACAAAGTTAAATTGAGTTTTAAAGACGTGACGGTGGAGAGTCAGTAACTCAGCTCAGGATCCGACTTTTCCTTTTTGATGGTTCTTCAGTTCACTTCAGTTTCATCTTCAAACTGTGAAAACAGCCCAACCTCATCGTCATCATCTTCATCACCACCCTCTGGTCTTCACGGTGTCTTTGAGTCGCTCGAGGCTCCAGTTCTTCTCTGATGCTTTACAACAAACACCAAACGTTGGTTTCGTGTTTCTTCGTTCCGAAACTTCTGGCTTTTTGTTTTTTACTTTGTACCGTGTGAATCAAATGTTTAGTATAAAAATATCCAGTAACCTTGACCACAACATGCCTAATTATAAATCAAATCATTTAGATATATTCACTTAATGAGATTACTCTTTACTGTTGATTCCTCAAAGTATATCCTAATATATCAAAGCAGAAAACGAGTCCAAGAAAAAAAGTTTAGTAAATTAACTTTTAATACTGTACATTTTTTAAAGAGGAGGTACTTAAGTTCTGTAGTAGAAGAACCTGAAAGGTTTTATGTGAAGCTCTTTTATGTTGCATGTCTCTGTTGCTAAAACATGTTGGTGGAGGGGGGTGGGGGGTAAGGCCAAAGGTTGATTATTAGTTCAGAAAAATGTGAAGAAGCTTCTTTCACCATGACCACTAGATCACTCACAGGTCGCATCTCCTTCAAAGGAAATAAAGCACTTTAAGTGTCAACCGGCACGACTCGCCTCCTTCTTTACGACGCTCGCTCGTTACCCACAATTCAGCTTCCCAGCAAACTCTGCATACAAGGTTTCCACAGCAGATTATAGTGGAGGCACCTCTGCTAACAGCAGTACAGAAATATAACGTCATATTGATTCAGCTGTAACACCTGTACACTGATCAACAGGTGTTTTCAGACCAAACAGTTGTGGGGAGCTCCGGAGAGGAACTCCCTGATATCTATAGACCTTCAAGGGCTTTTTCCTGTTTGCATTCACTCCACCAATAGGAACGCTGAAGTGATGTAAGCCGGCCGGCGGCTGGTATAGCAACGTCACTCACAAGACTTTTATATTTCGCTTTGACGAGTCAGAGGTCCTTCAAATGTTCTTACAACTATGAAAGAGTTCCTCTGGTCTGAAAACGCCCCACGTTATCCAGAAAGTGAAAACTAGTCGTCACGCAGGCAGAGAAGCTGGAACAAATAACGGATAAACGGTTGAAACGTGCAGCTTCTCCACTTCAGGTCGTAGCAAACCGACCTAAACACTGACAGTTCAGCTGGGTTAATGTATGTACACAGATCAATTACCTCTCTGTGTAGCAGTTTGCATGGTCAGTGCCGTAGCCATACAGTAACCAGGTGTCTCCACAACCGAAATCTGAAGGAGTATAACTTTCTGCTGTTGATCTAAACTGTAGCACGTAGCTGCAGGGTGTGTTGGTACTGACACACAAACACAGAAGAGAGGAAAAAGGTCTGATGATTGTTTTTACGTCGTCACATTGTTTGCTGGGTTGTTACAAAGGAAAAATGAAGATTAATGTTTTAGTATTTTGATGGTTTGGACTCAGCAGCAGCTCCTCAGTTCTTATTGGCTGCAGGGGTCGGCCACCCGGGCGGTGAACAGCATGGCGTTGATGCTGGACTCTCTGATGAGCAGCAGGAATGGTCTGTCGGCCTGGAAAACCTCCCGATTGAGGTTGATGGAGCGTCCGATCGCCACCACAGCGGTAGCTGCCGCCGCCTCGCTGCCCTCCTCGTTCACCTGCAGACCACAAAACGGGTTTATTCAGGATGCTGTCAACCAGTCGGCTCTGAAGCCAATCAGTGAGCAGCTGTCAGCAGTGACTAACTGACCTCCAGGAAGGCTTTATGGAAGGCGTCTGAGATGTGGAGACCATCACTGCCGTCCTCCAGCATCCCTGAAACACACACACACACACACACACACACACACTATTGTGACTAACTACCAGCAGTGTCACTTCAGGGAGCATCGGTCAACACCAACTTACTGAAAGTAATAAATATATTAAATAGATCTGTAGAGCTGAAATATAAAGGTTTAGTGTTATAAAACAATAAAATCAGTGTTATGAACATAGACATATATACGTAGACGCCGCATTGACAGCTTCAGAACGTTGCTGCGTTTTTTCTGGATAAAAAGCACTATAAAGTTTACATCTCTCAACCGATGACTCGTTTTTATATTCAAGGGTTTATATATATATATATATATATATATATATATATATATATATATATATATATACTCATATATATATATATATATATATATATATATATATATATATATATATAAACCCTCTCGATCAAAACCTCAAAACCTTCCATCACTGTCAGTGTTTAAGTCTAACATGAAAAACACCTGTGCCATAGTTAATGTGCTTGTGTTAACGTTTGCTTCATTTATAATTATTAATATTACTACTATTTTTTTCTTCTTTTTTTATCTTATCTTAAGGAAACAAATATCCATAGTATTAGGATCAATTGTAAATAATAGAGGTGAGGTTTTTACTATAAGCCCTCTGGGTCTGCTTTCTGTATTTTGTTACATATTTGTTATAATGTGTTACAGCTGCTCAAGGACAGAATAAGTACAGAGACGGAATAAAATACAAATAAAGACTAACAATAGAAACTATACAAGTCATTAAACTCAAAATTACAGTACACGCGGTACAGTTTCATCTCAAGTAAAGTGACATAGTCGTGGTATAACAGTATAACATATTTACATGATATGGTAAGAAATAGTAGAAATATAGTACAGTAAACAGTATGAAATATAGTATAAAGTAAGATGTAGTAGTAGTACAACAATATAAAGATATATATTATATACTATAGTACAGCAGTATAGCATATTATTAATAGTCTATAAATATAATAAGGTGTAGTATGAGAATTATAGTAGTAATATAATGATAATATTAGATTTAAATAATATATGCAGTATAAACAGTAGTATAACAGTAGTACAATATAGTAAATAATAAAATAAAATAGTGAGTAGTAAATAGTATACCGGTAATTTAATAGTATAAGAAGTATAATAATAATATATATATATATATATGCATAATATATATGTTACGTATATTGTGCAATTATACTCCAAATATTGCAAGAGTCAGTCCTCAATATGACCTTGATTTAAATATGGACACCTAAGTGGTTAACAAATTTTGACCTGTTAAGAAAGTGAAGGGATTTCCATTTTTTCCAGTCCCTTTCCAATATGGCGGCGACGTTGATGTACAATCTAGAGGCCAATGCAGCGTCTACGTATATATGTCTATGGTTATGAACACGTGAAACTTGTGCCAGGAGCAGACTACATGATTACAGTTAGAGCACTCTGTGCTCCTATTGGTCAACGTCCTTCAAATTACCAAACAAAAAGTTCGGACCTGCTCGTCTTTACGTTTGGACATCACGAGGCTTCCCAGATGCTGCGTTTGGTTGTCTTCCACTATGACTCTACACAGGATAAAACCAACAACTGGGGCCCCACGCTCGTTTTAGTTCCCAAACGCCCCACGCTCGTTTTAGTTCCCAAACGCCCCACGCTCGTTTTAGTTCCCAAACGCCCCACATTGTCTGCAGCAGGAGTTGTAACAGATTGAATGATGCTGTATTTTGTAGAAAATACTAACCAGTTAACTGAATCCGGTCACCTGGAAGTCCTTTAACCAACAACACAACACTTTGATCTGGATCCTGGACTGAGGTGTTCTTGTCTTTAACATTCAGTAAACTGATTTTATAGGACGATAAACTCTTTCTCTGTAAAGATTTTGCAGCGTTTGAGTCACTTCAGATCACAGACTTGATATAATAACAAAGATAAAGCTCCTGCGTCACAGGTGTGTGTGACTCTGCCCCCTCACCTGGCAGACTGGCCTTCTCTGAGCTGAACAGGTCGGTCAGTCCCATGGCCTGTAGCTTCTCCTTCAGACTGAAGCTGTCCTCCACCCTGAAGCGAGGGACGTGTACGGAGACGGTGGTTTCCTTCATCTGATCCAACCAGGAGCTCAGTTTCTTCAGGTCCAGACTTTCCTCCACCTTAACACACACGCACGCGCGCACACACACACAGTAACACACACAGTAACACACACACACACAGTAACACACACACACACACAGTAACACACACACACACACACACAGTAACACACACACAGTAACACACACACACACAGTAACACACACACACAGTAACACACACACACACAGTAACACACACACACACACACAGTAACACACACACACACAC